>CAUYQV010034023.1:0-22022 GCA_963574575.1 Galagoides demidoff | reverse complement strand
TAGATGGCCTCTATCAGTTTAAGAAAAGTCACTTCTATACCAATTTTTTCTTAAGTGTTCTGATCATGAAGGGGTGCTGGATATTATCAAAAGCCTTTTCTGCATCAATTGATAGAATCATATGGTCTTTGTTTTGTAATTTGTTTATGTGATGAATTATATTTATAGATTTATGTATATTGAATGAGGCTTGAGACCTTGGGATAAAACCCACTTGGTCATGGTGTATAATTTGTTTGATGTGTTGCTGGATTCTGTTTGTTAGGATCTTGTTGAAAATTTTCACATCAATATTCATTAGTGATATTGGTCTATAATTTTCTTTTCTTGTTGGATTTTTTCCTGGTTTGGGGACCAAGGTGATATTTGCTTCATAGAATGTGTTGGGTAGCAGTATTCCTTCTTTTTCTATATTTTGGAAAAGGTTGAGTAATATAGGTACTATTTCCTCTTTAAAGGTTTGGTAGAATTCTGATGTGAAGCTGTCTGATTCCGGGCTTTTCTTTTTAGGAAGATTTTGTATAGTTGATGCTATTTCAGGACTTGATATAGACCTGTTGAACATTTCCACTTCATTCTGACTAAGTGTTGGAAGGTGGTGTGCTTCCAAGTATTGGTCAATTTCCTTCAGATTTTCATATTTCTGAGAATAAAATTTTTTGTAATATTCATTAAGGACTTTTTGAATTTCTGAGGAGTCTGTTGTTATTTTGTCTTTGCCATCTCTGATTGACGAAATTAGAGATTTTACTCTTTTTTTCCTGGGTAGGTTAGCCAAAGGTTTATTTATTTTATTGACCTTTTTTAAAAAACAACTTTTTGATTTATTGATCTGTTGTGTAATCCTTTTGTTTTCAATTTCATTCAATTCTGCTCTAATTTTGGTTATTTCTTTTCTTTTGCTGTGTTTGAGATTGGAATGTTCTTCTTTTCCCAGTTGCTTGAGATGTCCAATTAAGTTCTTAACTTCCTCTGTTTCCCTTCTCTTCAGGAAGGCTTGTAGTGCTATAAATTTCCCTGATTTGTGTTATCCCAGAAGTTCTGATAATTCATGTCTTCATTTTCATTTCATTCCAAAAATTTGGTAATTTCCTTCTTGATCTTGTCTATGACCCAGCTATCATTCAGCATAAGGTTATTACCTTCCATGTTTTTGTATGAGTCTGCAGATTCCTGTTGTTACTGAGTTCAACCTTTATTCCATGATGGTCTGAGAAGATGCAAGGAATAATTTCTCATCTTTTAAATTTGTTGAGGTTAGACTTGTGACCTAAGATGTGATCAATTTTGGAGTATGTTCTGTGGGCTGATGAGAAGAATGTGTATTCATTTTTGTTAGGATGAAACATTATATAGATGTCTGTTAAATCCAAATGTCAAATGGTTAATTTTAAGTCTAAA
Organism: Galagoides demidoff; assembly: GCA_963574575.1. Lineage (NCBI taxonomy): Eukaryota > Metazoa > Chordata > Mammalia > Primates > Galagidae > Galagoides > Galagoides demidoff. Next base: position 20,621 of record CAUYQV010034023.1, on the reverse strand, counting down.
ATTTCCTTGCCTAGCTTCTTATTGGAGGATCTATCCAACACTGCCAAAGGAGTGTTAAAATCTCTGACTATTATGGAGCTGGAAGAAATCAAGTTGCTTATGTCTGTTAGAGTCTCTCTTATAAACTTAGGTGCTTTCTGATTGGGTGCATAAATGTTAATAATTGAAATCTTATCATGTTGAGTGTTACCCTTAACATATATGAAGTGACCATCCTTATCTTTCCTTACTTTTGTTGGTTTAAAGTCAATTGTATCTGCTAATAAAATTGCAATACCTTCTTTTTTCTGATTTCCATTTGCCTGAAATAGAGATGACCAACCCTTCACCCTCAGTCTATATTTATCTTTTAAGGTAAGCTGAGATTCTTGTATGCAAAGGATATCTGGTCTGAGTTTTTGTACCCAGTCAGCGAACCTGTGCCTCTTTAGAGGACAATTTAACCCATTCACATTAATTGAGACTATTGTTAAGCCTGCTAGAATTTTGGATATTGAGTTTTTCAAAAGTCCAGTGAACATTTTTAATCTTTTCACCACTGTGGAAGTTGGAATTTGATCAAAAGTTTCTGAGTGAGTTTACTTTATGGTAGAGGATTGCCCTGGTCATTATGGGGGATAGGTCTGAGAATATCTTAGAGAGCTGGTTTAGTTATGGCAAATTTATTCAACATGTGAATGTTGTTAAAGTATTTGATTTCTCCATCATAAGTGAACTCAGTTTAGCTGGATACAGGATCTTGGGTTGAAAGTTATTTTGTTTTAGGAGATTAAAATTTGATGACCACCCTTTTCTAGCTTGAAAGGTTTCAGCAAAGATATTTGTAGTCATTCTAATATTCTTCCCCTTGTAGGTTATGGTTTTCTTATGTCTGGCTGCTTTCAGAATTTTCTCCTTCATATTAACTTTAGTGAAGTTAATTGTTACGTGCCTGGGGATGTCTTATTTGGGTTGAGTCATGCTGGGGTTCTGAAACTGTCTGATATCTGAATCTCAGGATCTCTTGGCATGTCTGGAAAGTCCTCCTTCATAATCTCAAGAAGAAGAGCCTCTGTGCCTTGAGAATGAATTTCATTTGGTTTCTTTTTTTTTTTTTTTTTTTTTTTTGAGATGGAGCCTCAAGCTATCCCCCTGGGTAGAGTGCCATGGCATCACAGCTCATAGCAATCTCCAACTCCAGGGCTCAAGCAAGTCTACTGCCTCTGCCTCTCAAGTAGCTGGGACCACAGGCACCCGCCACAATGCCTGGCTATTTTTTTTTTTTTTTTGGTTGCAGCCATCATTGTTGTTTGGCGGGCCCGGGCTGGGGATTCGAACCCGCCACCTTAGGTGTGTGTGGCTGGTGCCTGAGAATGAATTTCATTGTGTTCAGGGATTCCTTTAAGGCAAATATTAGTTTCATTCGAATTATCCCAGAGCTCTCTGAGAGAATGATCCATTTTTGTTCTCCATTTCTCTTCCTCTTTGTGAGTTTGGGAGTGTTAAAAATCTTTGTCTTTAATGTCAGAAATCCTTTCTTCTGTCTGCTCCATTCTGTTACTGAGGGATTCTACTGTATTTCTCAGATGTTTGAGAGCTGCAAATTCTTATCGCAATGTATCAAAATCTTTGGTGATTTTGTCTTTGAGTTCATTGAATTCTTGAGGCAACTTTTGAAATGGTCCTTGAATTTCTAATTCCAACTTTACCTCCATTCTATTAATCTTATTTGCAATCCAAATTCTGAATTCAATTTCTGACATCTCAGCCATTTGTTTATGAATGGGATCTTCAGTTGTGTCTGCCAAATCGTTCCTTGTGGGAGTTGATCTACTCTGGTTACTCATGTTACCAGAGTTTTTCTGCTGATTCCATCCCATGATTATTTTACACTGTTTCGCTAGAGGAGCAGATAAGGTGAAGTTGGGTTGGGGGGCTCCTGGAGTAGTGATTAACCAGCCCTTTGCCCATTAGCTGGGACTTGTGTCTGTACCTTTTCCCCTAGCACTTTGCAAAGGACTTGTACAGTGCTATGGCCTAAGACATGGGGGACTTACTTATTGTGATGGGGCTAAATGGCTCTGTCTTGTTTTCAGCTGGTCTCTGTCCTAAATTAGTGAATCAGTTACTCTGGGTTGAAGCCTCGGCTATGGAAAAATAATAGCAATTAAGTCACCCCTCCACCCCCATGGGCAACAACTGGAAAAGGAAAATCAAACCTTCCCACAGTCATACACCCAGGGTACCACTTTGGATAGTCCTTGGGTGATTGGTCCAGTCTGAGAAATCCAGATCAATTATCCCAGTTAACCCCCAATCTCAAGTGGGAGAGTTCAAAAGGTCTTGGCAACTAGATAGCAGGGGTCTGCCGGCAGCTCAAGTATGACTTGTTCTGGTGCTCTATGGAATCAGAAGGATCCCCCCAGTAAATGAATTAGTCTGGAAAGGTTGATGCCTCCTTCCCCACCTTGCACCTCTGTCACACTCAGTCACTGGTAACCTTGCAGGGCTGTGACCCAGTTCCCTCCAATGAGCAAATGCTCCTCCAGGGGTTTGCACCTGTCTGAGTCACAGGGAGATCTATGTGTCCTCAGCCAGGCCTCCACACTCTGCCACCATCTGGTGGGGGGAGCTAAGGTGGTTAATGGAAGCTGGGGTGGTTCACTCAATTCCAGCTGCACCCCAATTGATGTTGCTGACACTTACATTTGCGCAGAATTTGTGATTCTGTCCTGGCTATATTCCCCTGCAGACCAGGTGTTTGAGTTCACAGAAACTATGACTCAACCTCCATCTGTGCTGCTGCCTGGAGCTTGTGTGTCTGTGTCTGCTGCAGTCTGTGTTGGGGCAGATGTGGTTAGAGCTCACACTTGGCTCTGAGTTCCATCTTTTGCCTGCCTGCCTTTGTCTCAGCTATGATACCCTGAGGTGCTTCTTAGGCTCACTTAAGCAGTCCTCTGGTTCAGCCCTACCCTGGAAGTATGCCGTCTCTGGGCATGTGTCTTTTATTCTCCATCAGTGCAGAGTCCTGCCCAGGCAGGTACTGCCTTAGGCACATCCTTTAGTCATGGGGCTTGCATTACCATCCTAGATATGTTCTGCTAGTGTCTGCCACTGGAGAAGATGCCTGGCTTTCTTTGGTTGCCCAGAGAGAGAGGGAGAGTTTCTCCAAAATATCCCCAGGGGTGTGAGCCCTATTGTTCCCACTGTTGCTGCTGCTGTTCTGTGCTGCAGGACACCGCCTCTCCCTTTCCTGTATGGTTCCTTCAGTCCAACCATCTTCTCCTTACCCTTGTGCTGCAAAATCAGCACAGACTACAACAGCCCATGCCCTGTTCACACCTCTTGAGATAATGCCCAAGAATCTGGACTCCATGGGGGACAGGCTTCCAGCCCTCAGGGTGAGAGTTGAGGGGAGTGCTGGGATTTCAGGATTGCAGGTAGAGAATATATACAGTTTTATGCAATTTTATGCCTGGCAGGAGAGCATTGTGGTACCCTAGTGGGGAAGAAGGTCTGGTTTTTAGAGGGTCTCTCTCATGGGATAAAATGGGAGGATGTTTGAACTTTGCTTGCTTGTTTGTAGAAAGTATACTGTGAGCCATTCTCATGGGGGAGGGGACTCCCATCAGCTTGGCAATGGATTTTGTACCTATTGTTTGTATCCTTGGGGTCACAGCTCACCTCATTAGGGTTGATGTGCATTCTTCAACCTTCTCTCTTGGCTCAGCTTCAGACCATCAGCTTACTTGCTAAACTTCTGTCTTTAGTTCTACTTCTGGATCGGAGCCTCTGTGGAAAGCTGGATACAGTCAGCCATCTTGTCTCTGCCTGTATTTTATGTTTTCATATTCTACTTCTTTAAATTGAAAAACTTTATGCTCAAAGGAAATCATTTCAAATACAATTGGGTGTAAAACTGTTTTTGTTCATTGGTAAAACTTCCTCTGAAAAAGCACTACTGGGCGGCACCTGTGGCTAAAAGGAGTAAGGGCACCAGCCACATATACCAGAGTGGCAGGTTCAAAACCCAGCCCCGGCCAAGAACTTCAAAAAAAAAAAAAAAAAAAGCACTACATTAAGAAACAGATATTTTGGTAATCTTTTATCTCCTATTTTAATTACTTTACCTTTATATATGTCTGACTTCTAGTGTTTCTTTTTCATTGTTATTACAGTAAAATAGTTCCTACCCAGAATCCAAGTCTATAGCAATATCATTTTTTAGAATTCCACTGAGATTCTAAACATAACAGAAAAGCTTTCTGGTAGTGATAGAATTTGATGCTCCAAATTCTAATTCTATGTGCCTAGAGTTCATGGACTTTGTAGGGGAATTATTTCAGACCCACAGTAAAATCTTATTGGTGAACATTTTAACATGTTTAATAACTTGGCTATTTATTTTCCAAGATAACCAATAATTAGAAGTAATATTTTGAGTTGAGAGAAGAGTTGCTATAAACCAGGCAGGCACACTGAAGGCAGTGAGGATGGGTGTGAGAAGTGGTATAGGAGAATGTAAATCAAAACAAAAGTCAGAACTAAACCTCTCACCAAACCAAACAGGAACTAAAACCTGCAACGAAACTATAACAGTAAACTGAATCACGGAAGAGTAATTTAGGATCATTAGTTTAAGGGCAAACCTCTGTGTTCCAATTAGTTCCTCCAATAACTTTACTATAATAACTAATGTTTACAATAAGGACTCAAAGTGTTAAACAAGATTTAAATATAGGCAAAATGAATACAATATATTCTAATTGTTTTACCAAATTGAATAATGAAATATTTGCATAAAAGTGTTAACCAGGAATTCTGGAATTCTTTATCAGCTGAAGCTTATTTCATATTGATTTCCTATCATCAGAAATCATCTCACAGTGCTCATTAACATGATACTTGAAGGGGACCCAAAGCAGAAAAGGAACCATCATTTATCAAGTACTCTGCTAGACTTAAATAAATTACTTTATTTGATAAATTTCCCCCCAGATTTGTTCAGGAAGTTTGTCTAGAAACTTTTCAGAAGACACCAAGAAGGTAAACTCCAGCCCATGTAATGAAATATACAGCCCAGGGTCTTAAACAGTGAGGCATCTGGGAACAGAGAGAGAGAACTGATTATGTGAAAATGATTAGAAAGTCAAATCTGAGCAACCACGGTGAGCTCATGTTGGAACCAACCTGGAACAGTTTGGAAGAAAATATTTAATCTGTGAAGGAAGGAATACGTCTTTGATGAAGCTTAAATAATAATGAACTAAACTGTCCTGAATCCTTAACAATCTCAGGGCAGGGGGAATCTTCCAAGATGTAGCTAGTGTGGAATTCATTCTTATCCCAAGAGGACTGAAAAATTAAGTTAATTTATTTTATTTCAGAATGTTATGGGGGTACAAACATGTGTTACTTTTGTACTGTTTGAGTTAGGTTTATAATTGTGTCCATCCCCTCTAATAGTGTCATCATGGGCTTTAAGTGTGAATTTACCCATCTCTTCCTCCCCCACCTGCTCAATTTCCATTCTGATATATCATTTGAGTAGCGCACCCCAAACTTCTGATGGAAAATTATTCCATTGAATGTTAGTAAGTACAATGATAAAGAACAATAAAGTCTTTCCTTTTGTGTGTGGGAGTGTGTATGTACACACACATAAATAAAAAAATTATGTGAAACTCAGGGATTTTTTTGTTTATTCTTTCTTGGTTTGGTTTAGTTTACGGGCAGAATTTCTTAGAGATGACACCATGCTATTGTGTATGTGGGGAAACCTGAAGATGAAAGAGAACACAAAGCTGCTTTTAGGGAGCCTCTCCTACACACCCAGTGTTGTGCTAAACACAGTAGCTTCATTAATTTCATTTTGCCCATATTAGAAGGGGGAAAATTTAATTTCCATTTTATAAATAGACAGGAGAATAGGAAGTTTAAATAGCCTTTCCGAAGTCATGGAGTGGGATGGGCACTCCAGACCCGGTGCTCTTACCTAACAGCAGCCTAAGTTTACTTAGTAAGGTAGTATTTTGTTCACATAGAAATTACTAAGATTCCCAAGGACAAGTATGTGTGGAAAGACACTGAAGAACTTTCTGGGCTAGACTATAACCAAGTCCAGATCTGAAACTGTATCTTGCTCAGCACCTCAAATGGTACTGCCCACTAAATAATTAATTAAAGCATCATAATCATCATGAAAATAATACTCTAAAGGCCACAACATAGAAAGTTACTTGTGCGATAGTCATTACAGAATTCTAGTGAGTGTGTTGAGGGTGTAAGAATGACCGTGTGCTGCACATTAATCATTTCTGGTAACAGGTTGGTGCCTGTAGGAGAGAGTAGCACATCTCTTTTGTTTTACTCATCGCTGAAAACTCACAGGAGAAAAAGTTTTAAAATATAATTCTCCCTAAGACGCACTTGAGAAAGTATGAGAAAACTATTATTGATTGAGCCCCATTCATATGTTCAGAAAGGAATGCAATTTCTTTCCACTTGAACAAAAGAAGCCTTATCTTTACTAGCTAAGATAGGGTAACTTCTGTAATAGATAGAACCAAGTAGGTAAAACATTTAATTACGATAAATTACAATATTTTTTTCTTGTTCTACTGGTAGTGGATGAATGATAATATTAAGGCATCCCTGCTTTCTACATACAGTTCTTCATAGACCAAAGTTGATAGAGACAAAGTTGGTAGAATTATATTTTAAAACTTTTAAAGTATAGCTCCTGAGGCTATTCTGAGGGTCTTCCCCTTTCCAGTCCATCATTAATGGGAAAAAGCAAAAAGAGGACCATGCTGGGGAGTGACTCAGACCTATCAGGGTCACCTTGACTTCCATGCACATCCCAGTGGTTGAAACTCAATGATATGGCCACATTTAATTTTAGGGTGACTTGGAAATGTAGAGTCTCCATGGATGGTCATCTCTAGTCGTGAACGTAGCATATTCACATAATTTTCTGATGGAAAATTATTCCATTGAATGTTAGTAAGTACAATGATAAAGAACAATAAAGTCTTTCCTTTTGTGTGTGGGGATGTGTGAACCACCTACTGAATTGGTGGGTTCAGAGTCATTGTTTTGGATACATAACTCAAACTTTAATCTGTATGTTGGTTAGCCACTGATGAAATAGCAACAAGAGTTTGCTTCTGGATCCTGATCCGATGGTGATTAAAAAAAATAAAAATTGAGAGTCTAATCAGAATCTGCCCACTAAGTATATGTCTTAACATGCATTATAAAGACATTTGCAAATGCAACAGGATTCTGCTTCGGGCAGTGAACTATGCCTGGTATTGAAGGAAAGACATATAAGAGATTTTGGATATGAGATGAAAATTAAAATATTTTAATGTGACACTATGCTAATAAAAAAATTTCTAAGGTCAGTCAGAAGGCATGATGTTTTCAATATTTTGAAATATCGTGATTTGTAAAAGGAGAGTCTTTAAAGTTTTCTAAACTAGATCAGACTTAGGTGCAAATTTCTACATGCCACAGAGGAGGCAAATCTGATAGAAGTTCCAGCATCTTATCGTTGCCTCATCTGGAGGACGACCTGCCAGTTAGTGCAGCAGAGAAGGGAGGAGACTGCTTCTACAAAAGGCTTGTCACCACCTCAGCCTGGACGCGAAGTGCTTTGATGTCACTCTCATTTAACTGGACAGAACACGTCATGTGCCTACACTTAATAGCAGGGAAGCTGGGAAGGCAGGAAAAAAATTGGTGGGTATATTTGGCAAATGTTCTAGCTTCTGCCACAAGTATGATATATTTATTTACTCATCTAAAAAAATAAATCAAGGTCAGATGACAATTCATCATTTAGAACCATATGCAAATGTTACAGAATAGAAAGTAACGGTTTTCTAGAGCCAAATACAATCACAGTAAATAATAGATCTGTGTCTAACACAGGTTAAGAAAGTTAACCTTCCAGCATTGAAGTAGAAAATAGTCATCCATTTATCAAGTAATAAAATTTCAAATTCCTCAGTAAGATACTGTGGTTATGTCTGGATTCACATCTATGCAATTATTTAGAACTATTTGACAGAGACATCATATACTTTTCATATACTTTACTTATTCCTCACTGATATGAAAGTTATTAACAATAATTTCAAATTGGATGCTATTTTAAGGTTTAAAAATTGTTATAGATTTTCCTACATGCAAACTCAGGCCCGCATCATGGAGGATGTAAAAACTTTGGAAAACAGTCCTGTGTACTGTGTGATCAGCCTCCGAAGGGTCCTTAAAGTACGTGAAATTGTATGTGAGATTTTGTGAATGGACCTATATTTTTTTCTGAGAAAAAAATATTAAATTTAAGAGAATTAATGACCATCAAAGGAAACAATCTAATATTTGTTTATTAGATGAAAAAATAAATGAATGCTTACAGGTGTTATTTAATGAATAATTCATAAAATGTAAATTATATATTAACATATATAAAATTAAATAGTCTGGGAGGATTTAGGTTGCAAAAAGCACTCCTGAAGTGTATTTTCGCACAGTCAGGTACATAAAAGAGGGCACACGTGGTGGATTTTCTTCCCTAAATCCAAGAAGAAAAGCAAGACACCTGTGGATTTGCGTTCTAGGTGAAGGAGGAGTCTGAAGACACTGACAAGGAGAAAAATGGCTAAGATATGTGCACGTTGAAAACTTTGCAGCGTCTCAGAGTGTGCTTTGTGTGTCCGGGGTATAAGGAAAGAATATTAAAATGACATCCAAGACCTTGAGCAACAGATTAATAAGAAACAAAGAAGTCTGCTCTTCCATTCCTCACGGAGCAGATCTGGAAAGCATTCTCTTTGGCAGGGTTTTAAAGGAATACTCAGAAGGCACTTGTGGATGAAGGGATAGTTTTAAAGACTTCAGGAAACCTTGGATAAAAGGATTAGTTGGAGCCAGGGCCTAGACCACAGCTTTCCTGTGGAATCATGCATCTGGGCTAGAAGCCGGGGTCACGCTGGAGGCCTTCTGGCTTCTCCTACCCTGTGCTGTCACAGGCTAAAGAGAATAGCCTGGGCTTTTCAGCACCTTGTTGTCATCCTGCATGGATTTCGGTATAAGATTCAGGTCATTTCTTACTAGAAACAATGGTAATTTCAAAATAGCCAATAAATGAGACATATTTACAATACAAGAACTTTATTCGCTATAAATGTATTGTGTGTATTGCCGAGCTGTGTAGGTGACAACTGGGCGTAGTTTAGTTCATGGCTGTCAGAATACTCGGAGGATGCAATTTCAGCTGTTTGCAGTATTAGTCCACGACTATCGTTCTCAGTTTCTACTCTTTTTCATTTTCTTTAACTTAAGAATAGTCTCAATAAAATATTCATCTTGGTTTTGTGAATTTTGGAAACATTTACTGAGTGTCCAATCTGTGCCACGTTTGATGGGCTGTGGGAGCCTGAGCCTTCACGTCGCTCTCGGTGACAAGTGTTTTAAATGCTTTGATTGAAGACACATAGGGTTTTGGAAGAACTTAGAGAAGGAAAGAAATTCAGAAATAAAAAGAGGACATGAAATGTATTATAGAGAGGAGATTTCTGAGTAAAGTTTGGAGGATAAGGGAGAGTAGGAAGGGAAAGATGAACGAACCATGGAGAGAGGGGCATTACAAACAATAAATAGCAAGGCATGAGAGGACAGGGCGACTCCATGGGTGGCAGGAATTTCAATAGATTATGGGCACCATGCATGCAGGATGGGGAGACAGAAGGAAAAACGGAAAGGCCGGCAGGGCTGTCCCATAAATTCAACGTACGCTGAAGGGAGCAAGATAATTGCAATCAAGCTTTAGAGCTATTCTGCTGGGGACCATACAGGCAGTGGAAGAGATGAGAAAAAGATTGGAGGCAGCATGAAAGTGTAGGAGGTTGTCCAATGGTCCCAGGGAGGGCTGATCTCACTGTGAGCAGCGGGGGTGAGGAAGGGAGGAGAGATTTCAGGGTTCCTAAGGAGGGAATGGGCAGGAATCATGACCGATGTGAAATGGATAATGAGACAGAGGCAAGAGCGTGGATGACTTCCAGATTGCTGTCTCAGGTCATTGTGTTTCATTATATATAAAAGGCAATGTAACATGGTAAATAACATGCTTTTTAGAAGCATCTGACAAATTCTCTTTCATCACGCGTAGAACATAGCATATGCTGGACTGTAAATTATACCCCAAATATTCTCTAACATGGAAATACTGTTAAGCTTTTCTGAGTAAAAATATGAAATCTATATCTAAACATCCATGAACAAATTGCTTCAATATGGAACTCGTAACAAGCCCAGCCTTTCCGGGTGCTTTGGTGTAAAAATGTGCAGCTGTGGGGTTTTATACGAGGGACACCCAGCCCTGCTGAGTTAAGACACGTGCAGAGAGTGATACTGAATTAAAAAATACTTGTTTTAGCTTTTCCCACTGCACGGTGTAGTCTAAGGTGTTTTCTGCCCCCCTCCATTACTCAGAATTTCTCTAGATACTTGGCCTCCATTTGTACAGATCAACAGAATTCAACGCTGGTGAACAAACTTAGTTCTGCTGATGTCACACATTTTCAAATGACAATTTCAGTCTGTCTCTTTGTTAATTGATTTTTTTTCTGGGTGAGAAGTGTGATAACTAAGATGGGAACATTTGTTACTTCTGTCCTTAAGAGATTTGGGGGTGGTCCTTAGAAAACGTGACTGATGATAATGAGATTTGTATTTTGTATTGTAAGGGAGCATGGCGCTGAGTGATGCAAGGCTGGGACTTCGTGCCGTGATGAGGGAAGCAATCTGGCAGATGCTACGAGCTGCTGTGTCCTTTTGGGCGTTTCTTTTTATCATACTTGGCATTTCCAGGACTCTCTTTACATGCCCTGCTTCTGGTTCAGCTGTAATTTAAAAAATCTGGCACTTGGAATGTTATTTGTGTTGTGAGTTAGCATCAGGCAATTAATGGCTAGCACCTGATGTTATACTCCAATTCTGTCCATAAACCTCTGGAATATAAATTAATCTGGGATTAGGGGAAGAAAATATTTACGGAAGTTTATCTCCTCTACAGCGACTACTTCTTGGAGAGTATATGCTTTTCTATTTTTACAGAAAAAATAGAGAATTAGTCAAACTCATAACTTACTCATTATTTGAGTTAGTAGGACTCTGTTGCAGTCCAGCCTGGCATACGCATGTTTTATTTTTCAGATAACTCACAATCTGGTTGAGGAGATAAAGCAATAAATGACTGATGCCGTGATTTCCTTTTCATTGATATTATATCATTTGTAGGGTTTCCACATTACATCAGTAATGGAATTATGTGGCCATGGTTCATGCTTTTGTAATTTAAAATTCCAAAGTATGTAAGGACACCATTGAATTCTCTGATGAATTTTTTTTTTTTTTTTTAAAGACAGAGTCTCAAGCTGTCACCCTGGGTAGAGTGCTGTAGCATCACAGCTCACAGCAACCTCAAACTCTTCTCTTGCCTCCCAAGTAGCTGCACTACAGGTGGCCATCACAATGCCTGGCTATTTTATTTTTGTTGCAGTTGTCATTGTTGTTTTAGCAGGCCTGGGCTGGGTTTGAACCCACCAGCCTAGGTGTATGTATGTGGCTGGCACCCTACCCACTGAGCTATAGGCACCGCCCCGTTTTTGTTGTGCTTTGATGTTCTTTTGTACATAATTTTGATGATAATGAGTTCATTTAACTATAAATTATTCTAGTGTAACATATTTTGGAAATTTTCAGAGAAGTTCCAGTAGTTAAAATAGAATAATGAGAAGATTAAATCAAATCTGATCACGCAGTGTCTTTGAAAAAATATTTGGTAGAGTTTTTACACTTTATAGCCTAGGTCTTTATTTCATTTATTATGAATTCTGCAGGGTCTTTTAACATTTTTTATTCATTTTTTTTCAGGCTCTTCTGGACTTTGTTTTTGTTGTTAATTTACATGGAAAGTGGCTTAACATGTAACTAGGAAAGGTCTCACCTTGTAGTGCCTACTGAGGAGGATGGTAGGATCTGAGCACTTTAAGTTAGTGTTCTGTCTTGGAGACACGGGCCTCCCCAGGCCGTGGTTAGCATGAAGGACTTTTGACAGATGAGAGCAAATGATGGAGGTGAACTGTTGGCGTGGGAACAGTTAAGGGAAAGAGGACTTTTAAGGCATAGTTGCAAGGAATCCCTGGCAAGGAGATGGCTGTGGAGGGCTCTGAGGCTGGTCAGATTTCTCACATTAAGCAGAAACTTATTGCTACATATTTTTACTTTGATGTTTTTCCCATTAAATATGCCTCATGAATTACTGAAGAAATAGAAAATGTAGATAGAAGAAAATAAAAACATACTACACAGGATAAAGGAAAAGGTCACGAGCCTCGACATAGGAATATTGCAAGGACAGGTGTGAGTCTCTGGGCCCACCATGCATCTGAGGCAGCTGGGGGTTCCTGTAAGCAGCAAAAACCAAGAGTGAGCATTATTTGTCAGTGTGAAGTATTTAAAAGAAAAATGTAGCAAAGAGAATGGGCAATTTGGAGAATTACATCCCAGAGTGCTATTGTTCCGTGACGGTCATCAGCTTTTCTTTCCCCGGTGGCTCTGGTCACCACTTTTGCCAAGGACAAGTGGGCCATCTTGGTGCGTTCCCTGTCTTAAGCCACATGCTCTGTCCTTTGGGCCATCCACGCATTTAACACGCCTGCTAGGCGCTTGGATGCAATCATATACCCAAGGGCTGGTGGAGAAGGGGGCATAAATTTAATGAAATCATTGCACAGATATAAATTCCAAGCCATGCTCTATGATAGGTGGGAAGGGGCAGTGGGCACTGACCGGTTTCCATTGATGTTGCAGAAGCAATTCCTCCACACGCGGCCACTGAAGTCAAAGGAAATAAGTGAATCAGACCCATTGATCCAGAATGGATTTGATATTTTGAATCATAGAGTGAAAGTACAATAAATAATAAGTGAAGATTACTTCAGTTATAATCTATACACCTCCACTATGTTACTTAACAATTTTGTAACTTCCCTTCCATTTCTGTAAAAATGATTTTCTCCAAAAATGAGTGGCGTTAGGATTAATAACCATCTGGTACTTACATTTTATATATATAGTCTCAGATTATTTGCCTTGAGGAAATTTCATATATCACCTGAAAAATATCATCAGGCATATAAATAAAAACCTTTGTTTATGTTCAAAACCAGGAGACTGAATGTTCAGTCTTAACCTCACAATCCTGTTGGGGACACAGTGTCTTTGGGCCACAGTACAAGGAGTCATTGAACACTTCACTTTTGATAAATGTGTTTCTTAGTTCTTATGGTCTGGGCACGCCTGTGGTAGGGCTACCCGGCAACCTGAGCCAAACCATGCCCTCAAATTATATGCTGGAATTCCCTAAAATTCAATGGTAGCTTTTTACATGTTGAGTGATCACTATGACTATAGGAAAATATCCTTTTAGTTTAATATAGTTATTTATAGGGCTTGATTCCTCTTCAGGTACTATCGCATTTGGGTATTATATTAAAAACTCTTTCTGAGAAAGGTAACTAGTATTCAAGAAAGCACATTTTAGATTATTAATTTTTTTTATCTCTTCATTGACTGGTATCCAGAATCAGTTTTTATTGTGCAATAGTTAAGTTTCATGGACTGAAAGGAGAGCAAAATAGTAGATTTAAAAGGCAAAGAATTAGCCCCAAGTGTTTTTCAGTGTAAGGCAAAGTATGATATTTTCTTGGGCAGCTTTTCCCTGTGTCTCCCTCAAGGATTCCTATCCCTCCTCCACAGAATAGAAATATGTTTTTATTCCTTTCTTATTGGGAAACACCTCCTTTAGGAGTTTAATATCAACTTTATTTTTATTCTCATTTTTGCTTTCAACCTTAGCTGCGTCTCTTACTACATTTTTAGTCCAACTCATTTACTCTGAATTTCAAATTTTTCATCTAAAAAGGAGGGTAATGATGTTGTCATTGAATACTTCAAAGGGTTGGCACAAATATCAAGTAAAATGACATTTGTAAAGTAATTTCATAATCTACAAAATGCTATGCAAAGTTATTATTAGCTAATTTCCTCTTATTTTTAATAGAAAAGCTTTTTCAGGTAGAGAATTGCTTAGAATATGATGTTGCACTTAAAATCAGTGATCTTCAACTTAAACTGAATTGGGAAGGTGCAGGGTGGGAGCCGGGGCCAGGCAGAGGTTGAGGGAAAGTTCATAGCACAAACAAATCTAGATCAAGCTCTAGACATTTTTTCTTACATTGAGTAAAAGTTTTCCTTTTCCAGAATTTGTTCTCATTTTTATTTCTGTACCTACTTCTCTATACTTACTTGATATTTTCTCAATAACAGCACTTTTTTCTACAATATTTTATCTCACTAGATTTCCCCATCAATCCACAATATTCTAAGACCTCTTTGTATTTTATTTTAATTAATCAAAATGAGTGGCCTTCTTGGTTCTAGGTCTTTTTTAAATTTGATAACCATATTTTTATTACAATTTTCACATATAGAATTGGTGTCCCTAGCACAGGGGTTACAATGCCAGCCACATACACCAAGGGTGGTGGGCTTGAACCTGGCCCTAGCCAGCTACACAGAAATGAAAACTGCAACAAAAAATAGCTGGGCGTTGTGGCAGTGCCTGTAGTCCCAGCTACTTGGGAGTTGAGGCAAGAGAATTGCTTAAGCCCAGGAGATGGAGGTTGCTCTGAGTTGTAAAGCCACAGCACTCTACCAAGGGTGGCATAGTGAGACTCTGTCTCAAAAAAAAAGAAAAAAGAAAAAAGAAAAAGAAAAGAAAAGAAGAAAATTTTCTTCTTTTTGAAAAAATTTGCAGTTTCTGGCCAGCACTGGGTTTGAACCCACCACCTCCGGCATATGGGGCCAGCGCCCTACCCCTTCAAGCCACAGGCGCTGCCCCCAGAAAATTTTCACATAGGGTAAGCACATGCTAATATATGCTAGATTTTGTGTAAAATCTTGGGGAAAATTAAAAGATTAATAAAAATCATGGTACCTGACTTCCATTTAGAATTCATATAGTCTATTGGGAAGAGAGAAAAGTACATGTAAACTAATATAGTAACTCAGAAAAAAATAATGATTTTACATGAAACAAGGCTAAAGTTACCATATAATTATGTAAGTCAGGAACACCCAAGTTTATAAAGAAAACTCTTTAAATGTAATTAGGAAATGATACTAAAAATGTTGCTATTTTAAAATTTCTTTTTTAAATCCACTTTCCACTTGTGGAGAGAATTTTAGAGACATATTTTGAGGAAGGTATTTTTGTTCCTTAAAGATTATAGCATTGATATTTTCTGAATATAAAAGTTGTCCTGTTCTGGAGAGCCTGAGAAGGCTGGGGAGACTGCTGTGAGCTGGAAGAATCAACACAGTGACACAGAGTGGACTCAGAGAGGATCAGGCATTTCTATGAGAAAGACAAGGAAGGAATTGGCAGAACAAGAGATAATCCAGAAAGCGAAGGGGGGAGAGGACAACACTCTTGGTCCTGCAGTTGCTGTAGGAGGTCTGACAATTAAGTTCGTGAACTCATCCTAGAAAACCTGCCACACATTCAACACTGCTAAATATCACCACAGTCACCTTCGAAGTGCTCCCCACGGGAAGCTATGTACCAATGCCAGTGCCTAGTCCACCCTTCAGAGCAATTTTGGAACTCTTTTTTTGGAATGGCCATCAGAGCCATTGTTGTATGGTGCACAAAATACGTGACAACAATAACAAACACCACTCAGCAAGACACCCCTGCACACCAGCATGAGCGTAGCTGTGTCATGCTGGTTACCAATGTTATAAAATCTCACTGAACTTCTGTACTGAGCAGCCAACGTAAGTGTACAGGGTCAAGTTCAAATGTAATTGTCAGACCTTGTATAATGACAGCCATGATGGCCATTCCAGAAAGAGTTCCATTTTGCTTAAAGTGTGGACTAGGCACTGGCATCATGCATAGGTTCCCAAAGGAAGCACTTGGAAGGTGACCATAGTAATATTCAGGAACGAGGATTAGACCATGTTCTTCTAGGATGAGTTTGCAAACTTAATTATCAGACCTAATATAGTCCTAACTCCCTCTTATTTCTTCCATTGTAGAAATACTCAGGCTGTCTGGAAATTATCCAGACATTGT
Organism: Galagoides demidoff; assembly: GCA_963574575.1. Lineage (NCBI taxonomy): Eukaryota > Metazoa > Chordata > Mammalia > Primates > Galagidae > Galagoides > Galagoides demidoff. The sequence continues at coordinate 4,426 of CAUYQV010034023.1, read as the reverse complement.
TAACACCATTCATGTCTGGTGGCTGGGTATGACGTCTTACTCTCCTTGCTTGTGGATGAGAAAGTCAAGGCACCAAGTCCACTATCTGCCCCAAAGCTCACACCTATTTAGCTGTGGGGATAAGATTCCAACTCAGAATCCAATTCTGAGGAGTTAACCTTTACAGTGGAGTTGCTAGTGACCACCTTTTCTGCCATTTCTAAAGAGACTGCCTTAGAATGAAGTTGGGTGGAGGAGAGGGGAGGAGGAGGATGGGGTGGGAGTGGGGGAAGGTGGGAGGAGAGGAAGAGCAAGAGGAAGTGAGAGTAAGGGAGAGAGGGAGAAAGAATGAGAGAGTTGGGACTGGGAGATGGAGTAGCCCTGACTCCATCAGGTCAAGCCGTATCTGAGGAAAGACTTCCCTGAACATTCCACTTACTCCGTGGTTGTCATTAGAATGACCTTAGAGGCTGTAACTCAAGTTTAAGACACATGAGAGAATCTCATCAGCAGTGCTTGTACTATTTTTAAGAGTTGTAAACCCAGCAGATGATAAAATATAAAGTAATGCAGGATTTCTTCAAATTATAAGTATCAGGGCTCAATACAATAGCATCAGTATCTTTGCAGAGGGCCCTTCTGGGCTCTCAATTTCTAAAGGTCCAGTTCACATTACAGTTCTGGGAGTGGCACCTCCTGGGGTCGTCTGTGTGCAGAGTGACGTTCTGCCTCAGAGCTGCATGAAGTGACACATAAGTATCTCTAGAGAGCCAAAGAATACAAGATCAACACCACATTTAGGGAGTTAGTCGATGTGTGTATATATACACATGCACAGACATTGACAGTATAAATATATTTAATGCCTACTTACACACATGTATCTAAATACGTATATGTTTCCACCTGTCACTCAATCACCATATATGTACACACATACATTAGTAGCTAGAGAAATAGTAATAATGTCTAAGATGGAAGAAATAGGAAATAATAGGATTTAACCAAAAGGTATGACTTCTGTGAATTTATAACTAGACTTTATGATATATTAATCATAAAAATAAGTTTTGCTTAGCCTCTATGATCACGACAAGAACTACCCTGGATTCGATTTCTAGAATTCCAGATTTCATACCAAAGACAAAACCTCCAGCAACCTCAGCCAGCTGAGGACGTAGGTTGCCTCATAGCGGTTAGGTGTCTTTACCTCTGAGGATACCCTAAAGTTCTAGTTCTGGAAATTAAGTATAGAGTAATGAAGTAGACCAAACCTATAGCACTACAATTTTTTTTATGATAAAATATAATTTGTGCAGATTTTAGCATTCTAAGCTCTTTAAAATTTAAGGGAGATTTTACCCTATTAAAGGAATAAATAAGTGATTGAGTGGCAGACTGAGTAATTTGCTTAAACTTTTTATTTTTGGTTGAAATCTTACAGCATTTTAAAATATTAGAACATACAAGAAACCCCAGAGCTCATCATATTTATCACTGTAGCTTGATGAGAATTGCAGAAGTGTGCACGAAGGCTTCCATTAATATAATCATCTGGGTGTCCTTCAGAAATATACATTTAATTTTAATTGGTTTAAAGATATTCAAGGGAATATATGTATTACATTGCAAAATGTCTGTTATAACCAAAGTTCCCAGTGAATAATTTTTTGGTTAAAACAACTAGACCCTCTGGTTTATGAAAAAAAAAAAACCTCAATAAGAAAGCTCACTATGCCTGAAGTGAAAACCATTCTTGAGTTTTTCAGTTATATGAACCTATATATTTTCTTCATTCTGTTTTTTAAAGCATAAGTCAATCTACATTGGCTATCTAAGTATCTAAGACTTGGAACTGAAAGTGTTTTGACTGATATGATCAGGTTTGAGGGTATTTTGCTATGTAGAGATATGTTATATGTTTGAGAGCTTTTTAAAAATAGGATTATAAAAAGTTACATTGTATTCCATGCTGATACTGACTAATATTTGGAATCTGCTTTCTGAAGGTTGTAGAGAAAATTTGGGAAATGCCAAAATGACTAAAATAATTCACCCATGATTCCATTGCCCAGAAATAACCTGAGTTAACATTGGGGCATTTTTTCTTTTGGTCTCTCCTATTTCTGCCTCTGCATATGTGTGTGTGAAATATATACACATATAAAATATACATGAATATATGATTATATATTTTTCTTTTTTTATGTATATTACATTACTACATGTAGTTTCGTATGTCATTCTTTCAGTTAACTTTGTATTAGGAGACATACCAAAATTCTTTTTTGGGGTTTCTCTGCCCTGACTTGAGAGGTGCAACCTGATTTTGACCCATTCCCCTTACTTAGAGACAGTGATATAAATTATTTGCAGGTCTTAGATCCTGGCTTCAAATATTTATTTATACTTAATGGAGTATAATTAACTAGAGTATTAGGTTCCAAGATATCCCGGCCCCCAAAATTCAGACTGCTAGAAAAATAAGCTCCTTAGTTTGTGAGACTACACCTGATACTACATATGACGGAGGGGACGCAAAGGGGGGCCTGAACCCTCAGTCCTGACATCATCTACCTCTCTTCCTGCCGCTGAGATTACAGATAGCATGCTCAGCTTAAACTGAATTTCAGAAAAGCATGTGTGATTTTTTAGTATAGGTGTGTCTTATGCAATATTTTATACACACTTATAATAAAAATATTTCTTATTTATATTAAACCCAAATTTACTTAGGTGTTTTGTATTTTTACTTGTTCAGTCTATTAACGCCACATACACCAGCTGCATCAGGTTGAAGCAGGTCTGGGTCTCAATCTCCTGGCCGCTGTGCCCCTCTCCAGTCTGCAGCCAATTCCTTCAGTTCCTCGTGAGACCTCAAGTCCAGTGGGAAAGCCTCCCCTCACAGTGAGAGGCAGTGAGCTCCTGGCCCTAGAGCAAGGGGAATGGAAAAGAAGAAACAGGTAAGAAGCATTTTGGATATAGAATCAGTCAGGGCTCAAGGGTGATTCAAAATTTTCAGTTTTTGGCATATGGGACAATGGCTATTAGGAAAGACAGGAAAATCAGGAGTCGGGGCCAGTTCTAACTGGCAGCAGGACGCCAAGTTGGAGACAATTAGCAGACAGCTTGTCCAACACTGCTCCCATTTCCAAGGTTTTGCCTTATTACAAATTATTGGGGATTTGACTGGAACTGCTTCAAAAACAAAATCAGGGAATCAGTACTTTTTTTTTGTTTTTTTAGTACTGGAAGGAGCAGAGCCCACAGAAGTTGGTTTGACGTCTGCTCTGCTCACCCGTCGGGCCTCACTCTTTGCTATCTTTTTCTCCATCAACTGAAACACACAGGAGTTTGGAATAAAGGTGTCTCTAGAAAGTATCTGAGTTCTGAGAAAGAGAAATTTTCATTTCAAACATTAAAAACTCTTTGTGGGGCTCAATAAGGAATGTGTCCACTAGTAAGACAGAGGAGGCGTTAGTTCAGGTCAGAGCTGGCCTGTGAGGCTAGCGTCAAAGGTTTGCACAGTAGAGCTGTACATGGGGAGAATCTCAGCCCCTCACAGGAGGGATACCACTCCACACAGCTCCCTGGGCTTCACCCTGTCGCCCTTCTAGATAACTTGAGACAATGTAGATATCTAATACAGCCAAGTGCTGTGTAAAGAAATGACTTCATGTATGAGGACATTTTGGCAAAATTGATTAGCAGATTATAAATAGTTATACTCATTATCCGGGAAATTTCCAATTAAAGAATCAAATTGAGAACACAATTAAAAGCATATACAAAAGTATTTATGTGCAGATGTTCACAGTCACACTATTAAGGGTGAATATTGGAAATATTATTTGAATGTTCATTAACAAAAAATTAGTTAACAATATTTTCTTATTTCCATATAATAGAAAATTATATTGTAATTAACACTACGTTGTTGAGTAGTTAAAGAAAAATATTCACAATAAGTTATTCAATTGAAAAACCAGCCATAGTGCTCACTTCGGCAGCACATCTACTAAAATTGGAACAATACGGAGAAGATTAGCATGGCCCTTGTGCAAGGATGACACGCAAATTCATGAAGCGTTCCATATTTTTGGTTCATCCTATAAGGGTACATGTGAATCTCTCTAAATGTAGAATATAAATATATTAACACAATAACTAAGAAAAAGACATGAAGGCTATGTTAACCAGTTGGATGAAAGTACTTTAAATTGCATGCAGAAACAGTACACTGTACCCCATGATAGTATTAATGTACACTGTTATGATTTAATAAAAATAAAAAATAAAGAGGGGGGAATGGGTGTAGGGAGGGGGATTGGAGGGACCATTTTTGAGGTCTATCTTACAGGGGTACAAGTGAAACTCTCTAAGAGTAGAATCAGAATGTTTTAAAACTATAACTGAGAAAATGACATGAAGGCTGTGTTGATCAGTT
>CAUYQV010034020.1:0-18208 GCA_963574575.1 Galagoides demidoff | reverse complement strand
GCCATGGCATCACAGCTCATAGCAACCTCCAACTCCTGGGCTCAAGCGAGTCTCCTGCCTCCGCCTCCCAAGTAGCTGGGACCACAGGCGCCCGCCACAATGCCCGGCCATTTTTTGGTGGCAGCCATCATTGTTGTTTGGCGGGCCTGGACTGGGGATTCGAACCCGCCACCTTAGGTGTACGTGGCTGGCGCCTTAGCCGATTGAGCCATAGGCGCCGAGCCAACTTTTTCTATCTTAATCATTGTCTGGACTAATCTTTCTCAAAATCTACATCCACTAACCCACATCCTAGTGCTGTGAACTATTTCAAATGAAAATAGTTCAAAAGAGCTCATTGAATAATTCTGGATGGAAAAGGAATAGCAATTGTATGCTCCCACCCAGCTTTATAACCACTTGGATCAACTGCCTAAGATTCATTTCCTACATCACCCTCTTCTCTCCACTTAACTCACACTGCATGCTCATTGAAGTCCCTCCTTTCTCCAAACATGTGCCTTAGTCACACAGAGGGCTCCTTGCTCCACCATGGGCATGGTTGCCATGCTACATCTGACGCCATGGGGCTCTCTGTTATGGTGCCCTCTGACAGGCCCTCTGGGGCACGCCTCCCTATAGTCTGGCCTCTTTGGTGACTATGCTCCATATTGAGAGAGCCACAGCTCCATGCCAGGCAGGTTGGTCCCATATGCTCCCACTGCCTGTCCACCCTCCTCTCTGGCTCAGCTCCTTCAGCTCCTCCTACACAGAGCCCTTCACAGTGTTTCTGTCTACCAAACCAACCACAGGTAATTCCCCAAAGGCCAAAGGAATTCTTTGCCCCATCTCTCTCTAATACACACACACACACACACACACACACACACACACACACCCCATGCAAATAGGAAGCGAAGGCTCCAGCTGTGTGAGTCCGACTACTCAGCTTCCATAGCTAAGCACAGTTACCAGGCCTTCTCTGAGCAGAGTATCATATAGTGCACAGGAGCCTCTTGGCTTACAAATCATCCTGCCCTGTGTTGCCCCTGACAAGCCTGGTGTCCATCATGTAGTGACCTCAAGCAGGGTGTGTGGAATGGACAGATGTATGGGTAACCAGTGAGCACCCTTTTCTTCCAGAAACAAGACAGTCTGATATCTATTTGCAGCTAATTTAGTTTTCACATGCCCCAAAGCATCCTTACAGTAGTTATATCTTCCTAAGCATAAATTCAGAGCCCAAATACAAAGGAAACTTTAAAAACTACTAGTGTAGGGAAAGGGACATATATGTATTATACATGGCAAACAACCTTACTCCATCAAATACTTAATTAAAAGATACATGAAAAAATAAATACAGAATCTTCATGCAATTATCCCAAAGGATACTACTTTGTCTTGTAATCTTTCTTAAACAGGATTCTTCATATGAACCACAGTTGTTCCCAACTCTTTCAAGCATGTTACATGGCCACTACTACTCTTGATGCCTGGGACAGAATTCAGTGCAGGCAACATTCTTTTCTGGCCATGAGAGCTTACATCTCTTGCAGAACCCAGGTTGAAAAAGCCCGGGGAAAAGAAACTTTCTCACAATTTTTATTCACTCTCCTTTATTACTTGACAAGGCTTAAAATGTCTTTTCCTCTTTGTGAGAGGCCAAGATGCAACAGGTCATGCTGGACTTATTTTTCAGGATCAAAGCCACACCTTAACCGCTGACCACTCCATACCTCAGCAGTACTGTCAATAAGCAAAGGCGAACGGCACCCACCCCTTCCTGAGAGACACATGGAGGGAAAATTAATGAGAGAGTAGGCACGAGTCCTTAGCACCCCAGGCTGTGAGTATGTTAAGAGCCTTGGGAGGGTTCTTCATTCTCAAGGTCACAGAATAACAAGGGAAGCAACAATGAGACACCACTGCACACCTATTAAAATGGCCAATATCTAGAACACTGACAACCAGCAAATGCCAGCAAGGGTGTGGAACAACAGGAGCCTTCATGCTTTGCTGCTGGGAATGCAAAATGGCACAGCCACTTGGGAACAGTTTGGCAGTTTCTTAAAAAGCAAAGCATACTCTTACCAATAATCATGCTCCTTGGTATCTACCCAAAAGAGCTGAAAATTTATGTCCACACAAAAACCTGCACATAGGTTTTTATAGCAGCTTTATTCACACTTGCCAAAACTTGGAAGCAACCGAGGTGTCCTTCAGTAGATGAACAGATAAACTTTGGTACATATAGACAATGGAATGTTACTCAGTGCTAAAAAGAAATGAGCTATCAAGCCACGAAAAGACATAAAGGAAACTTAAATGCATATTACAAAGTGAAAGAAGCTGGTATGAAAAGCCTACATATCATATGATTTAAACTACAGAACATTCTGAAAAAGGAAGGGCAAAAGGACGGAAACAGCAAAAAGATGAGTGGCTACCAGGGGCTTGGAGAGAGGGAGGAAAAGATATATAGGAGAAGATGGGGGATTCTTAGGAGAGTGAAAATAGCCTGTATTTACCTACAAGGGTGGATACATGTCATTATACATTTGTCCAAACCCACAGAATGTACAACACCAAGACTGAGCCCCATTGTGAATGATGGAGTTTGGGTGATAGTGCTGTGACAGAGTGAGTTCATCAGTAGTAACAAATGCACCACTCCATGGGGGGAAGTTGACAACAGAGGAGGCAAATGCACGGAGAAAGAAGGTATATGGGATATCTCTGTACCTTCCTCTCAAATTTGCTGTGCACCTAAAGTTGCCCTTAAAAAATAAGGTCTTTAACTTAAAAAAGAAAAAAAGGAAAAGAAAATGGAAGCCAAGCCTCAAAGAACTGAAAAGCCTTCAAGAGTCCTAATGTTAGGACCTCAAATCTCCTGACTTCTAGTTCAACAGTCTTTCCACTGAGCTCAATTCCTTAATTTAAAAGAAAACTTACTTGTTAAGCCATAAATACCCAGGACAGCTTTTCTGATCATAGAGTAAACAATTATAAAGTGTGAACAACTTGGCACTAGAACCTGAATGTCTGCTTATTAAAGGTTCTGCAACTCCTCTGATGAAATCTGTCATAGACATGCTAATTTCTGGACATTCTGAATGACAGAATGTCTCAGAGGCAGAGAGTCTCACTCAGCCCCAGTACCTAGCACAACCCCTGGCTTACGCAGGGGTTTAGCAGACACAGGGAGGGAAGGAGAAGAAAGTTTCAGATTTTGCTATGAAAACAAATGGGGCTAAAGATGGGCAAAAGAACAATGAAGGCACTAGACTGACTTGTTTCTGAAATCCCCTAAACTTGGCATGTCAAGATCAACGTCATCATTAGTGGGAAATACAGGACAAACACTTTTTTAACACTGGTGATTATGGACGCAATATGCCTTCAACTTCTAGTGGTTTTGGAAGGTTACAGTTTAACTTATGGCAAATTCAAAGCAGTAAAATGGGCGGTTTACTAACAATGAGTAATGATAATCAGTTAAGGACCTAAGCAGTTGCATATGGTGGCACCAATATTCACCACATTCCTAAAGCTACAGAAGAGGAAAGATATATAAGAAGGTTCAGTGACTTTGTCAAGGTCACAGAGCAAACAAACAGCTCTTGATCTCTGCCTCATGATGTAGACCCTATCCCATTCTCTTAAGAAATGCTGAACCAAACAACTTCCACCAACTAGTTAAGTGAAAAGATTTATCAAGCATGGAGAGGTTTCTGTAGTGAAGGTTACAGGCATGCCCAACTACCATCCACAGGGTAAAATGAAATGAGCCCCACCTAAAACCATAAGCAGCAGTGCTGCCGGGCAGTAATGAATTCTTTGAGCAGGAGCAAAGGCTCAGGCAGGGCCCTGAAGGAGCTTAAGTTTCATCCGAGGCCAAGGATGATGTGAACAGCACTTTTTCTGAGGGAGGGACATGAGTGTAGAGAACATATGGGGCCAAGCCATCCCTAGAAGTACCAAACAAGAGGGCATAGTAACAAGATGTAGCCCATAACCCCAGTGTTATGGAAACACAGAAAGATACCCAAAGAGCAGAATGAATCAGTTCAAGAACAAGGCCCACACAAAACACAGCACTCCAAGAATGTCCACTTTCTCCAACCTAATTTGCACACTTCCTGTGTTCACCTCATTGACATCATAACTAAAATAAAACAGGAACTGCTTCTCCAAACCTTCCCTTTGGTGCTGGGTTGACAAAGTAATTGACAGAATGTGTGTTCTCCCTGGGGTCAAACAGAATATAGAGCCTGACTGAATCAGCTGCTGAAGCCAGTCAGAGATGTCTGATCCTCAAAAATAACTTTTTCCAAAATTCCCATTTAATTGTCCATGATTTGCACCAGAAACCTACCACTCAGGACTCTCTTTCTCTATATAAGTCATCAAAACAGCCTGAATAATTAATTAATCCAGAAAAAGCTGTGAGTAGAAACAAAACAGCAGACCAACAACCTGACCGGTAACTTGAAGTGTTTATCATGAGCAATTTGGGGAGAAGAATTTTGCTCTTTACTAAGAGCAGCAATTCAGAATGCTAGGAATATTAGATTATTGAAATGAATTATTTACATGTAATAAAGCATATTTTAGCACCATGTTACCATCTGAATTATAAAGTAAAGCCTTTTTGAGAAAAGTCACCTTAAGGTCCAGCAATAACCTAATTATATCTGCCACCAAAGCCCCTGCCCTCTTATTGTCTCCACCAGTAATTCATGTAATTCATGTAATCACAATAAAACTATTTATAGAAAGAATATGGTAGAAGAAACCACAATCAAAACAAGGAAAGGATTCTCTGTCTACAAACCAATCACATCACCACCATTAAACCCATCTTCTGAAACTACCACCTCATACACTCTTGACCACAAACCACGCTCTTCATTACCTATTCAGGGTTAGCAAATGGGTTTTGCTTTCATTTGGAATTTTTTATTTGTTTGTTTATTTTTCATTTGGACTTTTTCATTACAAGGAATGTAAAATCCAACCCAAACTGGCCTAAGCAAAAAGCAAATGTACTGACTCATGTCACACACAAAAAAAAGTCTAGAGCAAGACTAGCTTCAGTTATGGCTGCCAGTCCATGTATCCATCTGTTCTGATCACAGAAATGGGTGCCACAAGTCCTAGTGCCAGGCCCATGGTCCAGCCAGGTGGAAAGGGGTGCCCCACCCAGGGCCCACTTGTCCCTTTCATGAGGAAAGCAAAACCTTTGCCTGAACTCAGCTTCCTTCCCTGCCCCAGCCTGGTAAATCTCTGCTCACGTTATCAGCTGCCAAGCTTACAGAGGAGAAGCCGAGGAAGAGAAGAGGTAGCTTATCCAGCCTCCACAGCAGATGGAGGGACATGGAGGAGGTTGTGAGCAGGGTTGGGAAGCCTGCCCCAGGCTCAGCCATAGCCACACAGAACCCAGAGGCAACCAGGAGCTATTGAAGCAGGATACTGGAAGCTCTAAGGGACAGATTTCCAGTAAAATGGAAGAACTGCTAGATTATGTGACAGCCTATTCTTAAATTGGGTTTTATATATTATAGAACCGTTAGAAATCAAGAGAAGACTTGACCAGAGATTTTAAAAAAGTGTCAACTGAAAAATTTTAAAGGACAATTATAGACTTCAGGAATAAAAGTGAAACTTCCTCATGATACAACTTTATATAGTAAAAATTATAATTATTGATACAAATTTAAACCAAAACTGTAATACCAAAAAAAAAAAAAAAAAAGAGGATGTAGAAGTGAAAAGCTGTGAAGGGTCTGAAATTTTTTTTTTTTATTATCCACATTTTATTTCACTTTGGAAAATATTGGCATGCGATATGTAGTATTTATACTTTCACACAGTTAGAAATATTTTTCTGCCACCAAAGAGCCTAAACATTTCTGATAACAAATCAATTACATTTTAGTTTCTTTGCGTAGTGTTTCAATTGGAATAGTTTCTTCTTCCTCTTTTGATAGCCTGCATTATCCTTTTGCTAAGTTACACTTTGAACTATGTTTTTTAATTGATACATAATGACTGTATCACTTCTCGGGTACATGTGATACTTTGATACATGTATACAGCGCGTAATAATCAAATCAAGGTGTAGGGGACACCTGAAAAGGAACACCTTGGTAATAAGGGAATGGGGAAGAGAGTGGTCTCCTGTTTTTTGTTTTTTTTTTTTATTGAATGGTAACTATGCACATTAATGAACTTCTGGGGTACAGTGTGGGGTTTTCACATGCAATCCAAAATACTTCCATCAAACTGATCAACACAGCCTTCATGTCATTTTCTCAGTTATTGTTTTAAAATGTTCTCATTCTACTCTTAGAGAGATTCACTTGTACCCCTGTAAAATAAACCTCAAAAGTGGTCCCTCCAATCCCCCTCCCTCCACCCATTCCCCCATCCCTTCTCCCTCCCCCCTCCCCACATTCTTAGGCTATTTGGTTATAGCTTTCATATAAAAGGTATAAATTAGTTTCATAATAGGGGTGTGTACATTGGATACTTTTTCCTCCATTCTTGTGATACTTTGCTCAGAAGAACGTTCTCCAGCTCCATCCATGTGAACATGAAGGACCTAAAGTCTCCATCCTTCTTAATGGCTGCATAGTATTCCATGGTGTACATATACCACAGTTTGTTGATCCATTCATGAATCAATGGGCACTTGGGCTTCTTCCATAATTAAACAAGTTCACAAGTAGGTATTACCTGGAGGGGAGGAAGGTGAATGTCATAATAAAGGATTTATTATGACAAGTTCAGGGGTTCAAAGGAAGGAGCCAAGTCACATGAGGTTAGAGAGGAGAGAGGGGCTTAGGGACAGCTTTAGAAGATGGTGTCACTGGAGAGAAAACGTCCATCTCTCTACTCCGGGCCTTTGCACGTGCTGTTTTCACTGTTGAAATTTTCCTCCTGTCTCCCCCGCCCCCACTTCCCCTTGGCTAACAGCCAACTTGTCTCTTTAGGCCCCCTCTTAGCGGCATCCTCCTGAGGAGACCTTGCCTGAACCCTTGTATCAGGATAAGTGCAGTCACCACAACCCCCAGACCCCTGAACATCTTCCATAGCCAGCATCACACGTGGATGCGTCCATGGCATCCTCCCTAAGGGCACGTGGCTCCATGAGGCAGCAGTCCCCAGGCTGGCCCAGGTCTAGCCTGGCGCTCAGAGTCAGTTGAGAGATAGGGATGCTCCAGCCAGATGAGCTCCAACCCCAAGGGCTGGAGCTGTAAGAGGGCCTGGGGTGGGAGAATGTGTTGTTGAGAAAGTGTCACCTCCGGGGGAAATAAAGGGCTTCTGTAGCACGGGCCTTTCTGCTCAAGTTCGGCCCTGAATCATTTCTACCACCATTGGCTTGTTAGAAATGCAGGCTCCGGGCAGCGCCTGTGGCTCAAAGGAGTAGGGCACTGGCCCCATATACGGGAGGTGACGGGTTCAAACCTAGCCCTGGCCAAAAACTGCAAAAAAAAAAAAAAAAGCCTAGAAAAAGAAAAAAAAATGCAGGATCCTGGGTCCACCCCAGCCTTGCTCATCTGAATATGCATTTTAACATGACTTCCAAGGAATTCTTGTGCATGTGATAATGTGAGAAGCAGTAGTGCTATGGTCTCGGTGTTTTGTTCCTCCCCACCCCCCAAATTCATATGTTGAAACTCTGTCCCCCCCTCCAAGTGATGTTTTTAGGGGGTGGGGCCTTTGGGAAGTAATTAGATCACGAGGGTGGAGCCTTTATAAAAGAGACCCCAGACAGCTTCCTCACTCCTGTCATGGAAGGATGTAACAAAAAGGTACCATCTATGAACTAGGAAGCAGGCCCTCACCAGACTCAGCATCTGCCAGTGCCGTGGTCTTGGACTTCTCAGCTTCCAGAACTGCGAGAAACACGTTTCTATTGTTTATAAGCCACCAGTCTAAGGTACTTTGTCATAGCAGCGTGGACAGATCGAGACCCTTAGTATCAGGAACTGTAATCAGAATGGTTGAGGCTGCTCTGAAACTCTTTCTGGAGTCAGCTGACTCCATAGGTCTAGAGGGCAAGGGTCAGGTTCAGAAGCTCAGCTCTGAGAAGTTCAAATGCTAAATCTCACGACTTAGCGTCTGGGGTGGCAAAGTTGGATCCATGAGCAGGACCGAGTGTGATCCCATGACTAAGGTTGTTTCTGTCCATCTCTCTCTCTCTCTTACTTCTCTGTGTGAACTGCCTTGGACTTTCCTCATTGCGGGCAGCCAGATGTGCAAATGTGCCTGACCAGGGGAGATGCAAGGGTTAACCCCTGCGGTCTGAAGTCACTTTCTGAGTGGAGTCCAGTCCTGCCTCCGCCTGCTGCATCTAGTGCTGCCCTGACTGCTGGGCACGAGTACACATCTGCCAGTCCAGGGACAGCGGGAGTCCATCCATATGCAGGATCCTTTTTCCACACACAAAACACTTTGCGGAACACAGTTCTCTACTGGAGTCCCTCTCCAATTACACCAGACTTAATTATTTAAATTTAATCCATTAGTGGTTCTATATTTAATTTTTAAAAATCAAATGAATTATTAGTCCATTAATAAATAATAAAGTTTAACAGCTGTTAATGAGCATTCGAAATAGATAAATCATTATGTTCTGTACACAATTCCGATGTTTGCCCATGAAACAGAAAAGTTGTACCTATTAGAAACTTTACCCTTTTGACCTGGTTCTTTTTACTGTTAGCAGATATGAACTAATTAATCTATTCTGTGGCATAAATAAGAAAGGGAGGGGGAAATGGAGGGAACACGTTTTGTTCAACTCTTTTGGCCCAGCCCAGATACCCTCCCATCCCCTGCAGCCAGAGGTGGAAGGGAATAGCCCACTGGCTATGTGGCATCGGGAGCTGATCAGGAGTGAATTGTCCACCCCTCTCTCCCTGGATGTTTCCCCAGAGTATTGCTAATGGAGCCTCATATAAAACCACAAGTGAGAGGGAGCTACAAGGAAAAGCATCCATGAAAATACTGCTACTTTTATTATGTAGGGAGTATAAAAGGCATATAAATAAAAATATTTTATTATGCTATTTGAACATTAAATTTCATTGCTAAAGCCCATGTGCTTTGATATGCAGACTGACATTTGCTAAGAATGAGACTCTGGAATTGCCTTCCCAGTGCGGGTCATTCTAAGAGGTCCTGAAACGGTGTATTGGAACTTTCCCCACACAAAATGCTGCAAGTGTTTCCGTGTGTGTGTGTGTGTGTGTGTGTGTAGTGTGTGATGTGCATGTGAATTAAATGTGTGTATATGTATGTGCATGTGGGGGAAGTTTGCAGAGACACATGTATAAGTAGCCACTCATTCAGTTGACCAGTTATTTGTTTATTAAAGTGCCTACTAAGTGCTGTTTTAGGTGCTGAGGATTCAGCAGTATAAAATACACAAAATCCCTCTGTTCATGGGACTTTGTCATATTCTCAATGGAGAGAAGACCACATGCAAACAAGCGAACATACAGTAAAATGTGAGGAAAACCACAGCACGGTGAGGGGATGGAGAGCAATCAGGATGTGACCTCCAGCTGGGTGGCCAGGAAACACCTCTGTGGGGGTAACCTTTAGGCAGAGGCCACCGTGAGAGGACAAATGAGGTATGTGAAAAGTAGAGGAACCCCACTCTAGGTGGCGGCCCCAGCTCATGCAGAGGTGAGGACCCAGGGATTCACTAGGAGTGTTTGGGGAATACCAGAGAGGCCAGTGTGGAGAGCAGTGGGTGAGACAAAATCTGTGTATAGTATAACAGACCCCTGGGAGAGTTAGAGCCAGAACTGAGACCTGGCTCAGCCTGACTCAGAACCTCTGACATTTTCTTAACTCCTCTTCCCATCTCTGGACTTCCAGAAAAGGGCTAAATAGTGAGCTGACAGCCCTGGGCTCTGAAGACCAATGATGAAATGTTGACATGGGTCATTTTTGGCATTGCACTCTTCTTTGCTACTGTAAACTATCAGGGAGGCTCCATGGACCTCCAGGTCTCACGTGGGAGGCAGGTGGGAGGCTACTACCATTATGTAGGGAGAGGGGCTGTGGAGGGCTTGACAGGATTGTGCTGAGAAAGTCTAAAGCCCAGGGGAGCAATGGAGGAGGACTTCTAGCAGACTCTGGCTTCCTATGAAGGTTCTCAGATGCAAAGTGGGGCCCTGAGTCGCCTCAATTCAGTCTGTTTTCCAAGGGTCTCTGTGAGCCAGAGGCTTTGTGGAGACTTGCTATATCTGTTAGGTTTGGTTGGATGACAGAAAACCCAAATACATAAATAGGCTATTGACCTATATAAATTAGAGTTTGCTTTTTTCTTATGTAAAAGAAATCTGGGGTTGGCAATGCAGGATGGTCAAGAGGGCTCCTTGGTACCTTCCGTGTCCCAGGCTTGATGTGTGTTTCTAAGGTTATCTCATGACCCATGATCACTTGAATTCCAGCCACCATGTCAAAGTTCCAGGCAGAAAGCAAGAGAAGGGTCCCTATCAGCTAAGAACCCCCTGTATACAAATCTTTTCCAAAAGCTCCACCCAGTAACTTACCCTTATACAGTACAACTTCTGTAAGTTGATCACCCAAAGGACTGTAACAGACCGGTCAACAAGGAACTAGGCCTAGTATACTGATACGCACATGCAGTGAATGTCTGGTCTATGAAAATTAGGTCAACTTAAGGAGGTGGTCAATGCAGGGAGGTGGCCAACTATGGAGGTTCTACTGTATTTCACTGGCCACCCTCATCTGCAAGGAAGGTTAAGAAATGCCTATTTGTTTAGGTGGGGTGTATTTCCACTAAAGAAACTGAAATTCTGAAAGAAGGGATGCTGGATATTAGGTATTCAATCTCTGCCCTTTATGCAAAGCCACAGACCAGTCCAGCCCCATCCCAGGTCCACTGACTCAGGTGGAAGATGGCAGAGAACAGGACATGGCTTGAGGTCCTGGCTGTTTGGAAGAAGAAAGCAGATCCTGTGTTAGTCTCTTACTTTCCAGATGGAATTATTTTCAGTGGACTTGTTGGGGGTAGGAATGAAGGACTCGAATGGAGGTTACTCTCAAGGTGATTTTAAGGTTGTCCCCCTCACCCTTGAATTTCTATAACATCTGCATGAGCACTCTGGTCCCTGGACACATTTTCCCAGTTTGTCTTTATAAAATGTGAATGATAATTCGGTTCAGAAGGCCACAGCCAATAAGAACAGAAGGAATTAATATACAACTCATGGCAAAATACTTGTCCCACGGTGGGCACTAGGCTGTAGTAATGGCTTATTATTGCTGTTAGATATGTATGAGCCATATCTAACAGTAATAATAATAGTGCATGCTGAGCGTGTGCACGTGTGCTCCCATGAACACGTGTGTATACACACGCATGCATGCAATTGTTCCTGGAGGGGATGGCACAAAAGAAAGAATGAGAGACTCTGGCAGGCTGTGCATAGCGTCTCAGCAAAAGCGTAGGCCTTCACTGTGTGTGCCTTGTGCTCTGCTGTTACCCAGCAGGACAGGACAGGGCAGGGCAGTGACCAGGCCAGCCTCTCCCAGAATTGAGTTTCCATGGGAGGCGCTTTAACACAAAAATTCCCGCAGTCCAATTTTGAGGGCAACAGGCAGAGAGAAGCTGGGTTGCCAAGCAACCAGCCATTAACACGAAATTAGTCACTCATCTCTGAATGTCCTGTCCCATTTCCACTCCACTCCCCACTTCTGCCAAATAGAAGCACACACACAGGCACACGTACACAGAGCAATATAACTGACTGAGAGAACCCTCTTTTAGAGAGAGTTCACATTGCTGGGCTCAGCCAGAGCACCGAAGGCCTCCTCCTCTCTCCCCATCCTCTTCTCCTTCCCTCTCCATCCTCTTAGCCCCTAGTTCAGTGGGCCCTGAGGTTTAGGCATGTTCCTCTTCTCTCCCCTTCTATCTCTTAGTCAGGCAGGGAGATCCCTGAGGTCAGGGACCGTTACTCCTTCACCAGCCTGAGAACTCCCAACAAATGGTGGTATTCAATCTTTCAAACCTAACCCCCGAATCTCTCCAGCATTACTCACCCTGTATCCAAAACCTAAACCTCAAACCAGATTTTTGGCCCTTTTTTTCAGGAGCTGGGCTGCACCTGTTCTCAAAGGGGACAGGCAACATCAAAGCCCACTTGGAGTGCACAGGTCACTGATGACCCATCCCAGGAGGGAGGGAGAGCCAATGAGGCCAGACCAGCATCAAAGGGCTCAGGCCAGGAGCTGCTTCTCCCTCAATCCTGTCTCATCAGAGAACAATAAAATGGGGAATCCCTTAGGTCACCTGGCACCTCTCCTGGAACATTCCTTCCCTGGATATGTTCTACTCCAGTAGGTGACATTTGGGGTCCTGACAGATACAAATATATCTGGAGAGAAAGCCTGTACACAGGATTGCCATACCCAGCCTGAGCCATATTTCTAGAAAGTTGGCCTTGAGTCCTGAAGGCCACTCTCAACCTATCCCTGCCTCCATACATCCATTGACATGGGCAACTGGTACACAGTTAATAAGGTCAGCTGGGCCAGACATTGAGCTAGACTCTGCTGAGATCTTCCCCTTGGAAGGGGCTCATGGCCAGGAGAAAGAAGCATACGTGTAAATAGCTATTTGCCCAACAGAATCGTAAGAAGTGTCATGGAGACCCAGGAAAGGAGTGATTTAACCTGCAAATGTTGGAGTCGAGGCACATAGAGGAATCAGGGAGGCAGTGATTCAACTGGGCTTTGGGGTATGAATAGAAGTGTGCTGGAGAGAAATTTGGGGGGAGGGTGTGGGAGAGAGGGCCTTCCAAATATGATAGCCTGAATGGGCTGAGTGTCATTTATAAATAACGCTTTTCAATATTAAAGCAAGAGTCTTGCTTTCTTTTAAAAGTTAATAGTTAGAGAATATTAGGATAGGAGCAAGGAGGTTCTGGCCCCAGCTCTGGCCCTGACTGGCTGTGCATCCTTAGACAAATTATGTTACCTTTGTAAGCTTCTGTTTCCCCCTCTGAGGAACAGAGGTTTGGATGATCTCCGGGGTTGTTCTCAAGTCTGACATTCATGAATTTGTGTGTGTAGAGTATTCATCTGGTGAAGGAGAGAGAATGGGGCTTAGGTGGGGGTGTTTCAGAGGCTGGAGGAGAGCTGGATCGATCTGGGGTTAAAGGTATTTCTCCTTGTCTCTTGCCACCCTCCTTCCCATCCCCTCTGGGGCTGCCTTAATGCCTTCTAAGGGTCACCAGGCAGCCACAGAACACTCTGAGCGGTGCAGTGACCTTTGAAGAAGATTACCCATTTCAAAAGATTTAACTACATTTAAAATCAATGTGGGAAGCTTTTAAGCAGGGACTGGCAGGTGTCCTGGAGCATGGGCTGGGAGGTATCTTGGAGACCAACAGGCAGTTCTGAGGCCGCCCTCACCTGAGGAATGCTCTGAGCTGGGAAAGTGGGCTTAAAACCAAGTAGTGACTTTTCTTGAAAGCCTTGTCCTAGAGAAGCGTGATGAACACTCAGCAGAAGGTGGTAAGATGGATGAGATGGGGGAAGGAACAGCTCATCCCAGATACCCCGGGCCTCCAGCCTGCTGGGTACCGCCCAGCTCACATATCCAAGAGTGAGAGGCTGCCTGAATGTCATTTCTTTTCTTAACTACAGGAGTATCCCAAGAAGATGAGAAAGGTCAGGTCATTAACACATGAGGGTGTTAACCTGATAGACTCTGGGGAGGCCACAAAAAGGAAAGAATTGGGAGTGCCCAGAGGGGGATGGAAGGCCCTCAGCCAGGCTCCATGCCCACTGCTGCTCTGGGAGAGCCCCACCAGGACAGAGCATTTGCACAGAGCCCTCTGGGAAGCCCCCACTGCCAGGCAGCAGGGATTGTTGACCCTTTCAACACCCTTCAAGGCCCCGGGGAAGAGGAGGACCTCATAGTGACAGGAGCAGGGAGAGGAATTTGACCTACTGCCCCTGTCCCCCAGGGTGGTCACTGCTTCGTGCCTGAGGCTTCGAATCTTCAAAGCCTTTTTCTAAGTGTGAAAGAAATGTAATTTATTTGTCAAATCAATCTGCTTCTTAGCTGTGCCAGGCTGCTCAGCTTCAGCACCCTTGCCTTGGGCAGAGCAGAGGCCTGCTGACTTGCCATGGGTAAGCTTGTGCATATTTAATCTAATTTGTATTTATGGAGCGCCAGGCTGTCTGCCTACTGGGACCCTGTGTGCTTGAATGCTCCCTTCTGCAGGCATTCCTGTCTGCAGGTGCGCATGCCTGTGTGTGGGTTGTATGTTTGGCATGTGTCTGTGTGCCCCCAAGTATAGGCCTCGCTGGGTGATTCTGGGTGCTGTGCACCTATGTGAGTGCTCTCCTCACCTATGGGATGCTGTGGTGAGTGGGCAGGAGAGACCTTGTAAAGAGCCACACCAGAATCTCAGCGAAGCTGTGGAAGGCTGGGGACCTGGGGATGCAGGACCAGAAAAGTGCAGGTGCACCGAGCTTGCTAGAGGTCTCTGGGGGCTTCAGGAGACTGGGGCTTTTCTCTTCCCTGGATTTGGGCAAAGGATTTTCTGTCATAGTCCCTCCACCCTCATCTTACATCTCAGTCTCTCTTTCCCATTCAGCCAGTGGATGGCAGGCCAGCTGCCTGGGAGGAAGAGGGCATGGGTATGGGGTAATGTGAGCAGGGGAGAGGCTGAGGGAAGTGGGGCTCTGCCCATTACCTTTCTCAAAAGGGGAGCAAACAGCAGTGATTGAAGCCTCTGGATTATATCACCAAGGCCTGGCCTCCCCATCCCCTGGAATCCTGATTGGAAGACAGGTCTTGGCTGGTGGATCAGGGCTACGGAACAGCCATGAGGTAGACTAGAGGGCTGGACATAAAGGGACAGGCTTCACTGCTCAGGAAGAAGGTGTCATCTCAGCTTTTATAGGGACCTTGAAAAGAAGAGTTGGGTGTACCCCCACTTGCAGCTGGCTGGGAAACCAGGGATAGTTCAGGGTTCAAGGAGTAGGAATAGACACTGAGACCTTTGAGGGTGGTTACAGATGGGCTAATGAACTTGAAAGGATGCACTGGGCAGAGTTAGGGAACAAGCTGTCCCATCTCAGGACAAAAGGACAGAGGGGATTACTGTCTGCAAAAGGTGAGGCGAGGATGGGAGAGGCCTGAGAGAGTTCCTCTCTCAGCGCCTCTCCCCTCCCTCCCTCCTGAGCTTCCTCTTCCCCAGGGTCCATTCTCCAACCAGGCTCTCCCCAGCCCAGCTGGTCAGCTTCCCCCGTGGCTCCAGAGGACCATCAGGGACCCCTTGAAGGTGCCCCTCTCTCTGTGATCACACCAATAGGATCTGCTCTTCCTTACCCGGGGTTGGCTAGGAGGCCAGGAGCGGCTGCAAGCTTACTTCCCAGCCCTGCCTCCCAGAGACACAGTAGTTGAGACTGGTAAAGACACTGGGTGATTAGCATTCTGGGCTGATGGGTGTGCAGGTGCCACAGGACTCTGGGAGCTGGGAGAAGGCCTGTCACCTTCCCACCTCTCCCTTCTCCCCACAGCTGGCCAGGGCTCCCTGGGCTCCCGGTATGTGCTCTCTGCATCTGCTGGCTCTCCTGCCTGGTATTGTCCTCTTCATCCCCTCCCTTCTCTCTCTGGCTCTAGGTCTCCCTCCAGCTCCTCTGGGCTCCAGCAGCCCCCAGGCTTTCATTGTCAAGTGCTTTCTTCACTTCCTGTTTCCCCTCCCTTCTGCCAGCCTCTTTCCAAGTGCTCTGATCTGCTTTCAGTTCCTCTCCCAGTCTCCCTTTGGGTGTTCTCCTCTGCTGGCCTGTCTCTGTCTCTTTCTCTCTCTGCACCCCACCCACCCTTCCATTTTTGATGATAAATGTTCAAATAAATGAAAAAGGCCAAACCCCATGTGCCTGGCAGTAGAAAGTAACTTTGCAACCCCAGGAGCATGGCAGGGACTGTGTGGAACAAAAGATGCCTCATTACTGCCTTTCAGTGCTGGGTTTACTGTTCTAAAAACAGGAGCTCAAGGCAGGAGAGGAAGAGGAGTCTTTGTGGGGTCATGGAGCTGGAGGTACAGCAGGCAACAGCAGATCTGAATGAGTCCCAAATATTTTCTCAGCCCCAAGACACTCTATGGATTGTTTCTGTCTCTTTCTCTTGATTCTGAATCTTCTCTCTGAGTCCCTCTAAGAGCCAGCTCCACTCCCACTGCATGTGAGTGCTGTTCCTGCCTGCTGGGACCCCACCTCTTGCACAAAGAACCCCCAACCTATCACAGTCCCACAGTTACCCAGGCCTTGGCTCTGTCATGGGCAAGTGTCAGGACAGACTTAAATTTCCCTGTCTCAATGGGAATCTGTCCAGGAACTAACCCTAGCTGCATATTAGCCCATTTCTATTTCATGCCTCTTTCTTTTCTCTGATGTGTAGAGGATTGAGAAAGGATGGGGAAGAGACTATCCAAAAGTAAAATTTCACCCTTTCATGTTTACAAAGACTACCTGTGGGAGGTCTTTGTAAACATAAATGTGTCTACTTGACTGGGTTAACAGATGCCCAGATAGCTGGTTAAGACATTCTTTCTGGGTGTATTTGTGAGGGTGTTTCTGGAAGAGATTAGCATTTTAAATGATGAACTGAGTAAAGACCTTCCCTCCCCAATGTAGCTGGGCCTCATCCAATTCATTGAAGGTCCAAATGAAACAAAAATGTGGAGGAAGGACAAATTTGCTCCCTGTTTGAGCTGGGAAATTATTTTTTTCCTGCCCTTGGACATCAGTACTCCTGGTTCTCAGGCCTCAGGGCTCAGACCAGGACTTACATCATTGTCTCTCTTGGTTCTCAGGCCTTCACACTGAGACTAATTTACACCACTGACTTTCTCTGTTCTTCAGGTTACAGACGGCAGATTAGGGAACCACTTACCTCCATGATAACATGAGCCAGTTCCTATAGTAAATCTATATCTGTATGTATACTTCCTATTGGTTCTGGTTCTCTGGCAGTATAGAATCTAGAGTTAGAAGTTTGGAGTTCAAATCCAGCTTCCCTACTCAATAACTTTTCAACCTTAGGCACATGATTTAATCTCTTAGAACCTCAGTTTCTCTGTCTATGAACTGTGGGCTTAATCCTATCTCTCTTACAGAACAAGAATAGTATCTACCTTACAGGTAACTTCTATCCCAAGGATTCACTTATTAGAAACATATGAGGTTGGCCACCTGCCATTCCACAAACACATTGGTTTTTGGAGCACCAGGTACGCATTATGGACATTCGTTTCACAGCTCACTCTCAGGTGTACTCAGGATGTTCAAATGGATTTCAACAGGTCCTGATGTCCTATTTGTATGCATTTCTGAATGAAGTTCAGAATGCAGGCTCCCCTCAGGGAAGAAAACTCTGAGGGTCAGTGCTGTGCTTGTCCAGAGGCCTCCCCAGGACTGAGCCCAGGAACCACAATGTTAACCAGCCTGCTCACTCCTCTTGCCGATTCATCCCTTGTCCGTCCTACTGCTCCTTCTCCTACAGTGCTTCCTTCACCTCTCACCTAAACTACTTGCACCCACATCCTTGCTCAGGGTCTGCTTTTGTAGGAGCCCAAGTAGAGATAGCACAATATCGCTCAGAGACTTTGGGATCAGGAGCCTGGGACTCTTGTTCCAACACTGACATGACTTAGCTAAAAGCTGAAGATTCTTGCCTAGTATCTTAGCCCATATTATGCTGCTATAACAGTATTCTACAGACTGAGAAATTTATAATGGACAGAAGTTTATTGGGCTCATGGTTCTGGAGGATATAAAGTCCAAGAATATGGCACTAGCATCTGGTAAGGGCTTTCACACTGCATTATAAAGTGGAGGAAGGCAAGAGGGAGTGAGAGGTGAGAGTGAAGGAAACAAAAAGAGAATGACGGCCAAACTCACCTTTAAATCAGAAACCTACTCCTGTAATAATAGCGCTAATCCATTTATGAGAGTGGAATCCTTGTGGCCTAATTACCTCTTTTTTAAAAATTATTATTAAATGATAGCTGTATACACTAATGCAAACATGGGGTACAGTGTAGTGTTTTCATATACAATTTGAAATATTTTCATCAAACTGGTTAACATAGACTTTGTGTCATTTACTTAGTTATTGTGTTAAAACATTTATACTCTAATTCTAGAAAAGTTCACTTGTACC
>CAUYQV010034017.1:0-14151 GCA_963574575.1 Galagoides demidoff | reverse complement strand
AAAAAAAAAAAAAAAAAAAAAAAAAAAAACAAACAAAGTTTTAAAAAATTAGAAAAAAAGTTGTGGGTGTAAAAATTAGAAACAATTTTTTCCTATAATACTAAAACAATGGGTTTTTTTTTAGAGAAAAAAAATGATTATAAGTAGAAAACCCAACATGATTTAAATAATTTTTAAAACATTGGTTTTATTTTTTTTTTTTTTTTTTTTTTTTTTTTTTGCCAATTTTGATCTTCTACTATTCTGAATTTCTTGGGCCTCATTAAGTTTATATATTTATTCGACAAGTACTTACTCAGAATCTAAATCTTGGCTCCTGGTCCACTTCCAAGGAGATTTTAAATGGGTTAGTGAGCAAGACAAGAGAAGCAGTTATTTCATTAACTAATGGACGGTGCTGTGGTTTGATGTTTGTTCTCTTTCCCCCAAATTTCCCTTGAAATATAATTGCCAATGAAGTGGTATTAAGAGGTGGGGCCTCTGAGAGGTGATTGAGTCATGAGGACTCTGCCCTCATAAATAGACTAATCTATTGATGGATTAATGGATTAATGATTTAATGGGTTAGTAGGCTATGGAGGAGTAGGACTGGTGACCTTGTTAGAAAAGGGAGAGAGGCATGAGCTAGCACACTCAGCCCCTCACCATGTGATGCCCTGTGCCACCTCAGGTCCACAGAGAAGTCTCCACCATGGAGAAGCCCCTCAGCAGGTATGGCCTTGAAGCCTTGGGCTTCCCAGCCTCCAGGACTATAAGCAATACATTTTCTTTCTTTATAACTTACCTAGTTTCAAATATTCTGCTATATGAAACAGAAAATGGACTAAGACAGAGAAACTATGAAAGTAAATCAGAAACAAATTCATGTGGCAAATATATTATGTAGGAAATTGGGGGAGTGATACAAAGCAATGATCTGAGAACATGGAGAAAGGAAGTTGCTGGACAACAGGCTGAATGGGGAGAAGGTGGTAGGGGTCAGATTATGAAGAACTTTACACAGTAGTCTGGGAAGTTTGAAATTGGGCTGCCAAAGTCAGGTATAAATATGTTCATATTTGCTAGGGAAAGTGGACCCCATAGTTGGATTTTCTAAAAGCCTGAAAGTATAATTTAGGTGCATTGACATAGGTAGCCCAGTTATAATGACCCCAGATCCCTATGTCACTGCAGAATCTCAGTTACTTTTGTCCTCTATGTACGCACATTTTTTCTGAGGGTTCAACATTAAAAACAAGACTATCTATAAGTCACCAGTGATCAGTCAAGTTCTCCTCTACTCCTCTGGCTTCTGTCCATGCTCACTGCGTAAAAGCTGCTTAAGGAAACCTCAGTGTTAATGATGCTGGTCTCCCCAGTAGCATCCACTGATCTGCTCTAGAGAGGTACTGGTTTCCATGCAGAGAGACTTAGAAAGGCTCTCACCCTAACTCTAATGACTGGGGGCTCCAAAACAATTGTTTGTGTCCAAAAGTGCACACAGTGGAACTTTCATGAAAATAATTTCTTTGATCTTTGCTTGTTTAATCATGGGTGTTCACATTCATTCCAAGGGACATGGTAGGACCCAAACACTATAGCTTTCCATCTCTTCCACCCTCCTCAAAGGTCCATACATGCACCAAATCTGCCCAACAAGATGCAGGTGGAGAGACAAGGACAAGGAGGTTGGCCTTGGCTGCACATGGATCCCAGCCTCTGACATTCCTGAAGACTGATTTACCACTTATGTTCAGTCCAGTGCCTGACACATCAGGGGACTTAGTATTGCTCATTGGATGAGTGCACGGCTAAACAGAGGAAGCAATTGGAGAAGGAAGAAGGTAGAACTCAGAGACTTTGAGAAACATTTCTGAGATAGAATCACCAGTTAATCTGCAAATGGATTCTCCTTTCACACCTTTTAGGAATAGGGTCAGTAGCAAAACAGGGGTGCCAAGCAGACAACCAACAAATGTCCAGTACAGGTTTTCTTTCACCAATTCTGATCTTCTACGACCCTAAATTACTTGGCCCTCATGAAAGATCTGTAAAGCCTGGAATTGTTATAATTGACAATCTCCTTTCAGGCAGAGACTCTACAGATCCTAGAAAATCTCTAGGAAAGCAAAGGTCTGACCTGAAAAAAGAGCCTGTAAGAAGAACCAAGAAGCTTTCCTGTGTGGAAGCACTGCACCTGGGGAACTTAGCAGGCTGGGTTACAGAACCAGGAGGTTACC
The DNA here is from genome assembly GCA_963574575.1 of Galagoides demidoff. Classification (NCBI taxonomy): domain Eukaryota; kingdom Metazoa; phylum Chordata; class Mammalia; order Primates; family Galagidae; genus Galagoides; species Galagoides demidoff. Next base: position 11,932 of record CAUYQV010034017.1, on the reverse strand, counting down.
ACCCAGGAGATGAGATTGTGTGAGAAGGAATACCTAGCAAAATAGCTGCGAAGGAATGCTTGGGTTGATCATCTAGATTTAAACAATAATGACAACACAAATGATAAAAATAGTTATTACCTTTTGCTGTATCCTACTATGTGCCAGGTGGTATATTACCTGCTTCATTTGTGGCACCATAATTATTATTTTAATTTCAGGTTAATTTGAAGGTACAAAGAATTAGGTTACAATGTTTATATTTGTTAGGTTTAGACCCTGTTGTAGTTGTGTCCCACCCCTAGGGGGTGTGCCATACACCCCCACACTATGCCCATTAGGTGGGAGCACACCAACCCCACTCCCTTCTCCATTATCCTTCCCCTCCTTCCCCCTTCTCCCTTCTTGAATGGAATTGAGTTTTCCTCTTATGTGGGTGTATATTAGATCATCTACTGGTTTCATATTAGTATTGAGTACAATGGATGCTTACTTTTCCACTCTTATGATACTAAGAAAAATGTATTTTTTTTTTTTTTTTGAGACAGAGCCTCAAGCTATCCCCCTGGGTAGAGTGCCATGGCATCACAGCTCATAGCAACCTCCAACTCCTGGGCTCAAGCGAGTCTCCTGCCTCCGCCTCCCAAGTAGCTGGGACCAAAGGTGCCCACCACAACGCCCAGCCATTTTTTGGTTGCAGCCATCGTTGTTTGACGGGCCCGGGCTGGGGATTCGACCCCGCCACCTTAGGTGTACATGGCTGGCGCCTTAGCCAATTGAGCCACAGGCGCTGAGCCGAGAGCAATTTTTCAATATATAATTTTTTTTAAAACACATGTTGACCTTACAACCCAACTTTTAGATATATTTCCTATAGATACTCTCACATGGGAAAGATGACATGTAAAACTAATAAATGTAGCACTATTTCTAAATCAGACATTGGAAACCTTAAGATCCATCAGTACAAAACTCATTAAATTACTTATGCTATATCCATACGCAAAACTGTACAGCTATTAAAAGAACAGTGCCTGATATGTACTTAGATAGATTGATCTCCAGCATACATTGTTAGGTCAAAGAAGCAGGTACAGAAAAGGAAGAAAATAATGCACTGGAGTCCTAGTGCCAGTCATTGCCAATCCCTCTTTTGCTACCTAGGAAGACCTTGAGCAAGTTATTCAATATCTGTGTGTCTTCTTGTAAAACAGTGAGAGTACCTACTTACCAGGTGTGTTTTGAGGAGTAAATGACATAATCTGTATATTAAAGCATTTGGGACCATCCCTGTTATATAGTAACGACTCAAAATCTTAGCTATTATTTATGTAAAAAGTATATATAACAAAATGTATAATAAAAACGTCAAAGGGGATCCGTTGTTTACCGCCCTACACCATGACTCATCCTCTCTTCCCAATTCTCTCATCCCATAGAACTATAACATCCACTTTTCAATTTAGATGTTCTCTGAACAGCTTAATATATACACTTGAGACATCTGTGCATGTTTTATTATAAATATACAAATTCAACTAACAAATAATTTTTAAAAACCAATACTCTCTGATTCCTCCCCCACTGGGTTTTTTTCTTTTTTCTCAGCTTGTTAACATTGTGGGTATAGCTCAGTACCTGTAGCTCAGTGACTAGGGCACCAGCCACATGCACAGAAGCTGGCGGGTTCAAATCAACCAAAAAATAGCCGGGCATTGTGGCGGGTGCCTGTTGTCCCAGATACTCAGGAGACTGAGGCAAGGGTATCGCCTAAGCCCAGGAGTTGGAGGTTGCTGTGAGCTGCTTGTAAACTGGAGAACAGTTTTTAAAGGGACCTGCAGGTGGAGCTGTTGCTTCTCTGGAGAAAAAGTTATTCACAGATAACAAATCTTGGCCTACGAGGGGTATTGAACAGTCCACAATAAAAAAATAATAATCCACTAATCATGTCCTCACTGCCAATTTGCACCCGGTCTTCTGTGCGGAGGCATGAAGCCCTGAGCCGTCTCATTTGTCTTCTGAGTCCTGAATTCAAAAAACAATTTGCTTTCTTGAGGTTTTCTTGTCACCTGGGGCCCTTTGCAATTTTGTGTAGTGCTCTTTCCAACGTCTTTCCTATTCACAAAAGTACAATGATTGTACATAAATTGCTCTACCGCGGCTATGGGTCCCCTCTGGCCAAATCGAATTCCCTGCCAGGTCTTAGAAGGAAGGACGATTCCCAACCCCAAGGCATAACCTAGTGGGCTTTGGACTAAAGAGCTAGTTCTAGCAGCACCCCCCCTCCACCTCGTCCCTGCCTGGTGGGGGCGCTCCTTCATAGTATGGTGGCGGGCCACACTCACAAATCCCCCTTCCTGCTGCCTCCACCTTGAGGGCTGTGCCAGTGCCCAGCAGCCAGTCATCCCAGAACTGGTGAGGACAAGGAGAATCCACCTGTGTCATTAAAACAAATTGTCACAATAGGCCTGTGACAGATGGGGGAGTGGGTAAAGGGCTCATGAGATTAATCCCCTCCCAATTGTATCACACAAGGTCTGCTTTCTAACCCACTAACCTGGTGGTTAGGTCTCCTTTGTATCATTAACTGTATCCCAGCAACTGCATGGCTTATGGGATTTCTGGTCCCATTTACCCATTTACCTGACAAAATAATTCCAGTCGTAAGACAGTATGATAATTCAAGATTTCATTCAACAGTCACTTCTCACACTCCAGCATGTACATTGGATTACAATATCACCCATTCTCCTTTAGACATAGACTTAGAGCTCAGTTTGTCATTCAACCAAGATTTTCCCCAAAGGGCTTTTAAGATGGAGTTTTCCTGTTACAGAAAAACTCAAAAACAACAAACATAGACAATCCAGGAAAATTCCCAACATGACATGCCAAGGCCTACGAAACGGGAACCATAAACTGAGAATCAAATTCTCTCAATCAAGAACCAATATCTTGGCTCGGCGCCTGTGGCTCAATTGGCTAAGGCGCCAGCCACGTACACCTAAGGTGGCGGGTTCGAATCCCCAGCCCGGGCCCGCCAAACAACAATGATGGCTGCAACCAAAAAATGACCAGGTGTTGTGGCGGGCGCCTGTAGTCCCAGCTACTTGGGAGGCAGGGGCAGGAGACTCGCTTGAGCCCAGGAGTTGGAGGTTGCTATGAGCTGTGATGCCATGGCACTCTACCCAGGGGGACAGCTTGAGGCTCCGTCTCAAAAAAAAAAAAGAACCAATATCTTCTTGGTAGGGAGCAAGATATTAAGGACTACTGACTCAAATTAGAATTTCAAAAGGAGTCAATTTTATTAACTGCGGGGCTATCTCAGCAAAGTCTAAAACAGACTAAGTAAAAGAACATGGAAGGGTCTGAAGTTGGGGGTTTTCTAGTTTAAAAGTTGGCAACGAGTCAAACAGGTGGGCTGAAAGTTAGCAATCAGAAGCAAAAAGAAAGTTGGCAAAAGAAGCAAAAAGCCAGCACAGGGTCATGATGGCCTCTTTTACAGAAGCAAACTTTGCAATTTAGCATTTTAGCCAATAGGTAACATAAAGGGCAGTTAGATAACAATAAAGTAACATAATGCAGCGTTAGTAACTAATGGACAAGTAAAACAATTTGTCACAGCAGTTAACTCATTAACTCTCGTGATGACAGTTCCTGGCCCATCCGTTCTTATCTTGTCCTGTTCCGGCCCCATCCAGACCGATATAGAGTAATGGTGGTACTCGGCACTGGCATCATTTCATTTACCTCTTTTTCCCCTTCCTCCTACCCCAGGGGTGGTGTGAGGCCATCGTGAGGTCCCTGGCATCCATCTTATGGAGGTGATGAGGCAGCTGGCACCCATGAGGCTGCTGGCACCCATCTCATTCTAAGCCAAAGAAATAAGCAAGAATCAAATTATCTCAAATGAGAACCAACATCTCCCAATCCCCCAATTTCCCTGGCAACTGCAAATGAGCCCCAAGTCCAAACCAGATTCCCTAATTCCACTCAAACTTGTGACTTCCACTCCAAACAGCACCTTTAAACAACCAAACAAAATGCCCCGTCATAGAAGAGGAAGTTCTAAAAACCTTCCAAATGGGTAGAATCAAGAGTCTCAATGTGCACATACAGGAACTTACAGGAGGATCCACGGCTTGGCCTGGGGCTGCATCCCTGCCTCTTCCAGCAGTCAGAGCCGCCATTCCACCAGGGCACTAATAGCCCACCCAGGGATGCCAAATTCTGTTACCAAAGGTTCAGAGCTTGTCCTCAAGACTTCATCAGAAAAATGAGGACAAGTGGTTGAGGAAGAGGAAAGAAGAATTTATTAATTTGTTGGCAAATTAGAAGAATGGCAGACTCTTGACTTAAAGTACCACTGGCCTCGCCATAAGCAGAAATACAGAAGTTTTAAAGCAAAAGTTTTCAGATTTAGGCTATTGTCATTTAATTACAGCTGATGGTTCTGACTGTTCCCATCTCCATTGAGGTCAGTCTGTGACTTCTACCCACTCAGACCTCCTGGACTTCCTCCCACACAATTCTACTGAACCGCCTCCGGTGGTAGAAAGAACAAGGGATACTCTCCTGCCCCTCCAGGCTACTGGCCTGAAGCAGGGATTCAGATTTCAGTTTTCAAAAAGAGCGAAAGGATTTTATTTATTTATTTTTTTGAAACAGAGTCTCACTACGTTGCCCTTGATAGTATGCTGTGGTGTTACAGCTCACAGCAACCTCAAGCTCTTGGGCTTAAGCGATTCTCTTGCCTCAGCCTCCCAAGTAGCTGAGACTACAGGTGCCTGCCACAAGGCCCGGCTATTTTTGTTGTTGTTATTATTGTTGCAGTTGTCATTGTTGTCTAGCAGGCCCGGGCTGGGTTCCAACCCACCAACCCTGGTATATATGGCCAGCATCCTAACCACTGAGCTATAGGTGCCGAGCAGGTGAAGGGATTTTAAACAAAAAGAAAACATTTTTACACTTTTCAGACTATTCTATTGTCTGTTGAAAAGACTATTCTTTCCCCATTGAATAGTCGGGCACTATTGTCAAGCTCAAATGGCCATAGATCTATGAGTTTTTTCCTAAACTCACAATTCTATTTCATTGGTCTGTATGAAACCTCTTTTGCCAGTATCACACTGTCTTTATTACTGTTCTTTGGAATACATTTTTGAAATCAGGAAAAGTAAGATTTTTGTCTTTCTCAAAGATGAGATAATAAGAATACGTGCAGATCAGGAAACATCAGTATCTATTTAGTCTGTTTGAAAGTTATATCTTCTAACTATAAATTAATATTTTAGCATTATGGATTTTATTATGATAATTCAGTATTCAAAATCAGCCACATCAAGGTAATTGGATAATTGAATTATCCAAACTTCTCAATAGGAGAACTAGGCCTGGAATATGGTGTGTCGAGGGCTTAAACGCTTCCCTCTCTTAGAACAAAAGGCCTACCTAGCCCTGCCACAAGTGTTCTGCCAGAAAGACCCTAGCCTGCCAGAACCTTCCAGCAAAGTGTGGTATATTTCTCCTCCTACACCCAGTATAAAAACAAGGCCCCAACCATCCTTGGTGCACACGTCATCTTTGTCCAGGCAAGTCTCTGTCCCCTTCATTAAACTTAGCCTGAACCTCTGGGTACACTGCCAAACCCCTTCATGTTGACTCTCTGACAAGCAATCTTTGCAAGATCTGTATCGCTGGATATCTGATCCTCTCCTGGTGAAGCTTCCATTTCATTAGGCCATCTTCAATCTTTATCAGTAGGCAAATACCTACATTTAGCTATCTCAAATGTTTTACCTCTCACCTACTGTTGCGTAGTATTTAGTGCTTATTTAAAAGAATAAATAAGCATGGAGATTTCCAACAGACTAACAAGAAGTTCTTACAAATACTGTGTAAGTTGAAATAGCCCAGGGGGGCTCAGCGCCTGTGGCTCAATCAGCTAAGGCGCTAGCCACATACACCTAAGGTGGCGGGTTCGAATCCCCAGCCCGGGCCTGCCAAACAACAATGATGGCTGCAACCAAAAAATGGCCGGGTGTTGTGGCGGGCGCCGGTGGTCCCAGCTACTTGGTTGGGAGGTGGAGACAGGAGACTCGCTTGAGCTCAGGAGTTGGAGGTTGCTGTGAGCTGTGATACCACGGCACTCTACCCAGGGGGACAGCTTGAGGCTCTGTCTCAAAAAAAAAAAAAAATTGTTTGCCCTCAGAACTTTAAATGTGTGTTTCATTAGTTTCTAGCTTCTAGGGCTGCTATTGAAGCCTGTTATTTTATTTATTTATTTATTTGAGACAGAGTCTCACTATGTCACACTGGGTAGAGTGCTGTGGCGCCACAGCTCCCAGCAACCTCAAACTCTGGGGCTCAAGTGATTCTCTTGCCTCAACCTCCCAAGTATCTGGAACTACAGGTGCCCACCACAATGCCTGGCTATTTTTTGGTTGCAGTTGTTGTTGTTTTTTTAACTGACTCCGGCCAGATTCTAACCTGCCAGCCTCAGTGTATATGGTGCTATGGGTGCCGAGCCAGAAGCCTGTTATTATTATTATTTTTTTTTTTTTGAGAACCTCAAGCTGTCCCCCTGGGTAGAGTGCCGTGGCCTTACTACTCACAGCAACCTCCAACTCCTGGGCTCAAGTGAGTTTCCTGCCTCAGCCTCCCAAGTAGCTGGGACCACAGGCGCCCGCCACAATGCCCAGCTATTTTTTGGTTGCAGCCGCCATTGTTGTTTGGCGGGCCCAGGCTGGATTCGAACCCGCCAGCTCAGGTGTATGTGGCTGGCGCCTTAGCCACTTGAGCCACAGGTGCCAAGCCAAGCCTGTTATTCTGTATTAAACTTGTTCTATTTGCTGTAGAATCTTTTAGGATCTTCCTTATGACCCGTGTTCTGAAAATATTCAGTGATGTGTCTTGTGCGAATTTTTTTTCATCCATTATGCTGGAGACTGGGCTCTTTCAATCTGGAAGTTGTAGTTTTGCAGTTGGGGGAACTTTTCCTGAACTTTTCTTTGATTTCTTCCCATCTGTTTCTCCTGTTCCTTAATTTTATCTTTTCTTTCATTTTTGAATTTTGTCTTTACTCTGTTTCAGTCGATTTCCTCAATTTATCTTTCAGTATTGTGTTTTTACTTCTGCCTTGATTTCCTAACTTCCCAGCATTTTTTTGTTCTCTTTGATATCCTTGTTTTGTTTTGTTTTGACATGTCTGTTCCTACCTGTCTGTGTGTGTGTTTGAAGTTACCTTCTCTCTACATCTGCATCTGTTTTCTTCCAAGTTATTTTCCTTTGTTTGTCTTTGCTATTCATGTTAAAAGATCCCTTAAATGTCTGGTGATCCTTAGCTGTGTGTTTGTTACTTAGAAATGCTGCTCTGAAAGGTTATTTAAAAGCATTGCTTATTTGGGATGGGATTGTTAGGGCTGGGTTTCTTATGGAGTGGTCTGCCTGGACTGTTTCTTTGGGAACCCAAGTATTAGTATTGTCTGGTCAGATTGGACTGATCAGATTTCCCCAACGAAGTCTTATCTAGTCTCCGGGAGGGGTTTATCTGGCTGCCAGAGTTCTGGGAGCCAAGCAGGGAAAGAAGCTTGGGGTGGGGGTTAGTTTCAGTGTACAATACAGAGCATTGATTCTACCTGACTCTTGTTTTCTGTGTGGTACCCTTGTGTGGTATCGCTCTCCTGGGTAGAAGAGGGAAGTTTGTCCAGCTGGAGGGTTTAATGGCTCTCTGGTAGCCTTTCAGTGAATCCTCTCGTTTTTACTCCGTTACCTCCAGTTGCAGAGATAGATCATGCCATTAATTCCTGAGTTTTCAGGGAGTTTTGTAGCTTAAGTTGGTTTGTTGCCTTTCTTTTCCTGCCATTGGTCCAGATTTAGCTTTTTGGATCTACTAGGTTAAGTCAGTTTACTCTTTTCCACCTAGTTCCACATGTTTTAACTCCTGGTATTATCATTTTAGTAGAGTTTTAGAAGGGGGCAGAATTCGATGCATGTATTCAGTTAGTATTTACTCTAATTACTATCCAAGTCTCTTTCATCGGCCTGTGTGTGGTTTGACTGTCTTCTTTAATTTCTGTAGATTTAGGGGATGCAACTTGAATCCCATTATACGTATGTATTATATAGTGATGAAGTCGGGCTTTTAGTGTACTCATCACCCGAATAGTGTACATTGTACCCAACAAGTAATTTTCATCCCTCTCCCATCCTTCCCTCTTTCAAGTCTCGAGTGTTTATTATCCCACTCTGAACAGTCTTTTAAAGTATGGTGCATGAAAAGCAACTCTCGAAACTAGATGTAGATAGTTCTTTCTTCTGGATTCTTAACGTTGTCTAAGGTTGAATTAGTTTCTCAGCAAGTTAACTTATAGTAGCTTGCGGTCCACAAAGGTTCTAAGCTTTTTGCTCCTCTGCTCCTGTTTCTTACAATGTAGGATTTTAAAAACATATGTGCAAAACTTGAATTTTCCCTAGGAAATTTAGAGAACTATTGAGTTTTTTGCCCAGTTTTATAGACTGTTATGAGTTTTTGGAGTTCTGATTTTATTACCAGTGCCTTTGCTATTCCTTTCTTAGAAAGTTTTTATAATCTGGTAACTTGGTGAGCAAGCCATTTACATCTTCATAGTCATCTGGGGAAGGGCTTGTGGATTGTGGTGTTCTCTGTAGGGTGATTTGGCTGCCTGTTTCCTTGAGAAACCCCAAGTATCACTGTCTTTGGACCTTGATATTATTTTGTTTATTATTAAAAATATTTTCCATGGTCGGGCTGGGTGTGGTGGCTCATGCTTATAATCCTAGCTTTTTGGGAGGCCGAGATGGGTGGATTGCTTGAGCTCAGGAGTTTGAGACCAGCCTGAGCAAAAGCGAGACCCTATCTCTACTAAAAGTACAAGAACTAGCCAGGCATTATGGTGGGTACCTATAGTCCCAGCTACTTGGGAGGCTAAAGGAAGAGGATCTCTTGAGCCCAGAAGTTTGAGGTTGCTGTGAGCTATGACACAACGGCACTCTATCCAGGGTGGCAGAGTAAGACATGTTATTTTTATATAATAAAAATACTTAACTATATATATGTCTTTTCGGGACCTCTCATTAGGTGAGAGCTAATGGCTCTTTTTTTCAGGGTCATTCTAGAGGTTCCGTATACAACTGACCTTTATTTTAGTCCGTTTTCTTCCATCTTATCCCCAGAGATATTATCAAGGGTAGAATCAACAAGTTTTAATAAAATTAAGCTATATTATGTATTTCCTACTCTCCATTCTCTTAACTATGATGACACCACAGCACTCTACCCAGAGGGAGAGTAAGAGTCTATCTCAAAAAAAAAAAAAAAAAAAAAGAGAGAGAAAGAGAGAGAGAGAGAAAGGATATGCCTTTAGCCAGGAATGGCTTATTCACATTTACATGCTGGCTCTTACTGGTTACTGGTTACTTCTTCCTTTTCTAAGTGCCCACAAACCCTCCTTTTGGTATTCCGTTCTGTTCTAGATTGGAAATTATGCATAATTGCCAAATGTGTGATTCATTCCTTCCCCCTTCTTTTTTTGAGACAGAATCTCACTCTGTCACTCATAGCTCACAGCAACCTCAAACTCCTGTGCTTGAACAATCCTCTTTGCCTCAGTCTCCTAAGTAGCTGAGACTATAGGCACCCACCACCATGCCTGGCTAGTTTTTCTATTTTTTTAGAAGAGTCAGGGTCTCCCTCTTGCTCAGGGTGGTCTCAAACTCCTGAGCTCAAGCAATCTACGTGCCTCAGCCTCCCAGAGTGCTAGAATTACAACTGTGAGCCACCATAACCATCCTTCCCCCCCCCCCACCTTTTGTGAACCGGGGTCTTGTGCTGTTGCCTGGGCTAGAGTGCAATGGCATCATCACACTTCCCTGCAACCTCAAACTCCTGGGTTCAAGCAATCCTCTGCCTCACTTTCTGATAGGTGTCCACTATCATGCCTCACTAATTTTTCTAATTTTTAATAGAGATGGGGTCTTGCTATGTTTCCCAGTCTGGTTTTAAAACCCTTGACTCAAGCAGTACTCCTGCCTTGAGCTCCCAGAGTGTAGGGATTACAGGTCTGAGCCACCACACTAGCCTCTCCCTTGCTGGAGCCTGGGATGCTGCTGCCTTCCTCTCTGTGTTGCATTTCCTTGTTCTCCGCTGTTGCTGAAGGTGACTGACAACCGTCCAGGGCTCTCTCTCCTCTGCAGGCATCCTCTTGGTGTCCGGGCATGTCTGGAGCATCAGATTGTGAGCTCTTTCTTGGGAGAGGCAGGGTTCTTAGGGTGTTGCCCTTGTACTCTGTGGAAGACACTCAGTAAATGCTTCAGTAAGTTTGTTTATTTCAAACAGTTTAGGATTCTTCTGAATGCCCTTGCTCATTCACTTATTAGGGCTTTAGGGCTTTAGTGCTTGTGGTCCAAGGTTGAGTCTCATCCCACTAAATTTTGGTAATGCCTGTAAGATTGCACTATTTGTATTAAAGTGTCAAGATTCATTGAAAAAAAAAAAAAAACCTTTTCAGAATACCTGTGGGTGTTCTAAGCATTGTGCTGGGCTTTGGAGACAGAGCAGTGCATGCACAATAGTGCCTGCTCTCATCCAGCTCATCCTCCAGTGGAGGAGGATTAAAGAAGACCTAACGGTGACATTTTGTGCATGACCATTCTTGGCACGTGTTATATTGACACTGGGTGGAATATTTTTGTTTGTTTGTTTGTTTTGAGACAGAGTCTTACTTCATCACCCTCAGTAGAGTGCCATCATAGCTCACAGCAACTTCAAACTCTTGGGCTCCAATGATCCTCTTGTCTCAGCCTCCTGAGTAGCTGGGACTATAGGCATCCACCACAACACCTGGCTATTTTTAGAAACGGGGGTCTCACTCTTGCTTAGGCTGGTCTTGAAATTGTAAGCTCAAGTTACCACCCACCTCAGCTTCCCAGAGTACTAGGATACAGGTGTGAGCCACTGCGCCCTGGCCTTCCTGATGACCCTTTTTCTAAAAAATTTCCCCTAAGACTATCTGTAGTCTTTCTTTACATAGCATGTCTGAAATGTGCCAGCGTCATTGCCACCACCACACTCCAAGTCACCATTGTCTTGTGGGTAAGAGCCTGCATTTCATTCTTCACTCAGCAACCTCGGTGATCAAAAAGGTGGGTCAGATCCCACATCCTCTCCCCTCCAGTGGTTTCCAACACACCTGAATATAATATCCAGACTTCTTCTCTTCCTTAATCTCACTCTGCCTACCTCTCCACCCCCCACACCCCCATCTCTTCTCATTTCTTCTGTTCTGGCTGAGTTCACTGTTTTCAAACAAGCAGAGATCCTTCCTGTTTCATAACCTTACTCTTCTCTCTGTCTGGCTGTCCCCACTCATCTGTCAGCTTCCTCCCTCAGTTCTACAACAGCCCTTCTAAACTATCTGCCATTTTATGTTTCTTTAGTTGGCTGTATTTTTTTTTTTCCAAGCTGATCATCCCCTGAAATAATTTACATATTTTTCTTGGCTTTCTCTGTCCAACCATCATAAGCATGGGGATTTTGTCTGTTCTGTCTACTGCTGTATCCCCGGCATTAGAATAGTGCCTGGCTCCTAGGAAATGGTCAGTGTTTGTTGAATGAATGATGCATTATTGTGTCAGTTTACATTGTTTCTTTCTATCTCTCTATTTTTAGTATAAAACCTTTTGTATGAGATAGATCACTTTCTGAGCAAAGGCATTCCTCAAGACTTAATTAGGTGGCTCGGCGCCTGTGGCTCAATCGGCTAAGGCGCCAGCCATGTACACCTAAGGTGGCGGGTTCGAATCCCCAGCCCGGGCCCGCCAAACAACAATGATGGCTGCAACCAAAAAATGGCTGGGCGTTGTGGTGGGCGCCTGTGGTCCCAGCTACTTGGGAGGTGGAGGCAGGAGACTTGTTTGAGCCCAGGAGTTGGAG
>CAUYQV010034014.1:0-16831 GCA_963574575.1 Galagoides demidoff | reverse complement strand
AGTCTTGAACCATTTTCCCAATGAGAAGAACTTGATAAAGAATTCTTCCAGGGGCCATCAAATTTCTTCTTTTGGAAAACTCTAAAATTGATCAATGTTGGAGTCAGGAAATGACAAGAATGTAATTTTACTGCGAACACTTTTTCCACAGTCACTAAAAGAATAAAAATACACGTAAAACAGGTAATAGGTAGTTCAAAATTTTTATGAAACTTAGAGAGAGAGAAAGAAAGCATGCATAATCACCAGAACACAAAATCACATGTAACTATGACTATATTGCCGTATCTCCCAGAGTGGTGAATGAGAAAAACAGAAAGAATGTTTTATGGTGCCTCAGTTCTTGAGATAACCCTGCGATCCTGATCCCCTCTTACCCCTCTTAGCACCAAACCTTGATATCCATAGGAAGGAGAGGGTAGAGTATACCTCCTAGGAAATAACTAAGAATTGACTCAGCTCCTTAGGTTAACTGAAGGTGATAATTGCAATAAAACTGAGGAAAAGAATGTTCATGTATAGCCAGGCATTGTGGCAGGCACCATGGTCCCAGCTACTCCAGAGACCTAAGCCCAAGAGCTGGAGGTTGCTGTGAGCTGTGACGCTACAGCACTCTATGAAAGTGAGACTCTCTCTCAAAAAAAAAAAAAAAAGAGAGAGAGAGAAAAGAATGTAGATGTGCAGATGAATGTCTAGCTAAAATCCAAGTGCAGAAGCCTCAGAAGAGGAAGAAATGAAAGATTAGGGAAGAAGAAGGAGAGGAAAATAAAAAAAGTGGGAGACAAACTAAGAACAGACTTTGAGACTTATTGATACTTTAAAGCTGGTAACCCCTTTACTATTTTCACGATTATCTGCAAAATCGGTTTCCTTTTTTTTTTAATAGACACTAAGCCTGGGGAATAGAATTTCACCCAAAATGCTATTGATTCAAATCCAAGAAGAGCTCCATGTAACAAATACAATTAATGTAAATCAGAAAAAAAAATATATATATATATAAGTCTAGATTATGGAAAATGAAGCTCAGGAACATAGGATAAAAAGAGAAGTCAGTTTTTCTAGCCAAGGATAACATTAGGATAAATGAGAAATAATTGCATAAAACTTGCAAAGAAAAACTGCCATTACATATTTTAAATTTATACGTGAACAATAATGTAAAACAAAATACATAATACTGTAAACTCTCGTGCCTAAAGTATGAACATTTTTATAATCTCTTTTTGGCAAGAAATTAACTCCCTTTTAAAAATTATGCGAAGGCAACGCCAGTGTTGCAAAGGACAAAAGTTAGCAAATGTATGTGGGCAGCAAAGATAGAAATTTTGAAAGCGAGAGCATTAAGCAAGGCCTTTGGAGGATAAATGTTAGAAGCAGTGCAATGTGGAAATTATTGTACTGCTCTTTATAGAAGTGAAAACCATTTACCACCCACCATGTCATTTTTGATGCAGAATCACACTTTAACTTGTTCTTTTTGACTCAAAACTAATTATCCCCTGTGTTTGTTACCGTGATAATGATAATAATAATTTGCTTGCATAGCCCACTTTTCCTCCTAAGAGTTTAAGCACTTTAGAGCAAACTATTCCACTCATCTTCCTAAGAACCCGGCAAAGTAGGTCTATAGAGATAAACGGCCGTAAAAGATGAATAAAGGGAAACATTTTAACCTGGAGAGCTGGATTCTTATTCATCTTGGTTGCCTGAGCCACAGAAATGGAGTCCACATCATGATTATAGACTTGAAATTCTCCCAAGATTCCGAATATTTTTTTCCCTGATCTCTGAGGTAAAAGGTGAACCTTTTTATTGCTTGAAATTTTGTCCTGACTTAAATTGAGATATACTATCAAATTTCCCATCTAATGGTATTTTACTGAAAGAATAAAAATGGATTTATTTCAAAGGATTTTGGCACAGCTAGTAGTATGCGTTAGTCCATATTTTAAAAGTATGGGCTCATTTAATATGTATGTGTTTCCTCACCAGAGTAAGTGCCATGTATTAATCAAGGTCCTGAATTAATAGATACTTCTGCATAATGATTTTAGGAATATTGTATTTAAATATTTCTGAGGAATACACAGATATCGTAAGATCCTTTTTAGGCAATGTCAAGCCATCTCTTGAACTAACAAATTAAAACATGGCCTCCTCCTTTCCTTCTAAAAAGATAGTTAAGGATTAATTCTGTTGGTTTCATATATGAGTTTGATTAACCCATCCTAATGCATATGTAACTCAGCTACCTTTTCTAGGATTTGAAACAAGTCAAATTTAGTTGTAAGTTGAAAGCTTTGGGGAAGTGTCCAGTTATGAGAACAATCCAAGATTTCGCTGAGTCTGCTTTTGTTCTAACTTGTGAAATACAGTAAATCCTGTTCTTTGCTCCCTGGAAATTAAAATGAGAATAAAATAAGAGCAACCTTCAAGCTAATTTACATTTAAAAATATGGAAAATGGGTATTTAAAAATGCATACATTGTAGCCAACAAAACTGAAGTTGTAATCTTTTTTTTTTTAATTCGGTGGAGCCAGATTTGCGCTGTAACATTTTGTATCATCACTCTTATAATCCATATAAATGGTTTTAGGAATATCAGGGTTAATTAGTTAGTCTACATGTGTGTTTACTTATCTTGGCTTCATAAAGAAATTGATGCAAAAATTGAGGTTATTTCCAGATTGGCAAAATGCAATGTACATGTCGCAAAATGTCAAGCATGGTTTTGCATATTTGACACTGTGATAGCTCTCTTGCCAAATGATGTTCATCGTACCCATCTTGCCAGCTTTATCGATTCCATTTGACCATGAGAACAAACCCAGGGCATATCGTGGTGATATGGAATCAGGTAAGCCCATATTCTAAATTGCCACCAAGATAAAAACAAAACAGTAGGCAAACATAGTAGAACAAAAGGGCTCTATTCAATCTTTTTTTTGTGCAACAGATTGACTCTTTATGGACCACTTTTAAATTTTAATATTTTCCTTGAGCTTTGTCCTATTCTTTATTTTCTATTATGCTATTCTGCATTTCATATTGCATTTTAGGTATTGGAAAACAATTTCCAATTCCATGTGGAAACATTAGGTACATATGTAAATAAACAGATCGATAGATACACGCATAAATAGATAGATGATGGATGGATACTCATGGTAGGATAGGGAATGAGAGATTAAGGGACAGAGAAAGACACAGACACAAGTGGAGAGAAAGGAAAACAGCGTAAAATTTCCTCTAAAGAACCACTCAAGAAAATGGTACTGTTATCATCACTTCATAAATTAAGAATCTGAAAGTATTAAGCAGATTGCCCAACGTTACACAGTTAGTATGGAGAGGACTTAGGGCTGTGTGCAGATCTGGAAAGCACAAACACCAATGAATAGATTCAGTTTAGATTCTCACCCTGAATTTTTGAATAGACATCACTAACTGTGACAGGACTCAAGATAAATTGTTTATTTCATAAGTCATAGAAAAATAAAGCACTATCAGTAAAGGGGGATTCCAAATTAATGAATAAAACCCAATGTTTACCTCTCAAAATTTGACTATTAATAGCATGTTTTTGTGACCAAATAAAAAATTTATTTATATTTCCTATTCTGTATTTGGTACAAAATTGCTCATTGGACAGCCAAACAAATTACCTGGAGAGAAATCACGTCTTTTAAGCACTTTTCCTTGCTTTTAACAGCTGAAAATTCTGCCTTAGGCTACACTTCCTTTTTTCACTGTTGAGTCTAATACGTGAAGAACTTCTCTCTTACTGATCACGATCACACAGATTGTGAATTTCCTTGAGACTGTGAGTCTATCGTTGCACCTGTCCTGTTTCCTTTTCATTGCATAGTACTGGACCAGTGGTGCTTAGAAGGGACACACTTCATGCTATCATGGGTGTATCATCCTAGATTTCTGGATAAGGTAACCAATCAAGTGTAATAATTATTCCTATTCTACCCCATGAAGTAAGCGATCTACCCAAATAAGAGTCGCCCATATACAGGTTTGACACATACCGAAAGTTGATAAAATTAGCCTGACGTTCCAGAAAGTGTAAAAAAAAAAAAAAAAATACCTGCCGAGTGATACCATAGCTTTCACGTCTTAAGCATTTGTTTCTAGTTTAACTATTCTAAAATAGAAAGTGTAATGACTCTATTTCCAAATATTAAAGCTCTGTGACTTATTTGGCTTTACATATTAGATTCTGGTTTTGGATTTTGAGATGATGTCTTTGATAATAATGTAGTAACACTTGGGTTGTATCTAGTACAGACAGAAAGCAGTTCATAGCTGACAAACAAATGTAAGATCTCAATAGTAATAGGTAAATGCCTTAGGGAGTTTATTCTTTCTGGATGAAAAACACATGACCGAGTTGCCAGCAATTCATAGCCCTATTTATGCCATAGAGATAAAATTAGGCATCAGTCCCATGTGATGAATCCTGTAATGTGACCATTATGATAAATAGACACTATTTTATTATGAATGAGTTTTGTATTATATAATTTGCTGTGTGAATTATAAAGGCCTATCTCCCCCTCCCAAAAAAAATCACTATGATTCAAACAAACCAAAGAGAAAATTATGAATTACAAGCTTGACTTAAAAAAAAAAAATTTAGTGCCAAAGACTAAAGATCTAATGAAGTTTTATGTTTAAAACTCTATGACAGAAGCACAACAAAAAATATAAAAAGTTGAAATGACTTCAGCCAAGTCAAAGTTCTCATTTAACTCTAGGCTTCATGAAGGCTGTTCTGTGTTAATGGATGAAGCTTTCTGGCAAGCAAGATGACAACTAAATGGTAAATATGGTGTTCTTTGTAGAAAGCTTTATTATCATCGACCAACTACATAAAGAGTTTATGTGCTCATCCCATCATGGCACAGATGAAAATCAACATTTCAAAGAGCCAGAGTCATTGTTCTCTGAAGTTACCCAGTACAGACCATCATTCAAGCAAAAGAAATGAAACAGATTAAGAGGTTCAGCAATTTTCAACATCGGAGTCAATTCCAAGGATGGTGTCTGCTCTAACAAAGATCTGGACGTTGTTGTAGCCAATGCATCGATTGTACTCAGAGAGCCACAATGCTGCCCTCGTCTGTGGCAATGAGATAAGAATTCTGGTTAATAAGAACAGTTCTAGGACAAGCACAAATGAGATTATAGGACAGAATCCCAAGTTGTGCCAAAACTCGGGCTGACGTTTTTGTCTTTAGCTGTCACAGATGGGATGGCTGAAAACACGCATACCACATCATCTTAAAAAAAAAAATTGGGGGGGGAAGGTTTTCAAGGACAAAATGCTTTAAAATGACAGAGAATTTGGACTTAGAGAAAAAGAGCAGAGAACTAAACCTATTACAAAACTGGCACATTACAGTGCAGGATTTTGGCAGGACATATTTATAACAGATTTCATGTAGGGGATAGAATCCAAAATCTACTCCTCCCCTAATTATGAACTGAATTTGCCCCTCTTTAAAAAAAAAACAGAAGAAGAAATAAAAATAACTTTATTTTTGGATTATATGGAAATTTGAAAGGAATCGGCCCAGCAGGAGAGATTACCAACTGGAAAATTTGGAAGGAATATGAGGTCTGGGATTTCAGGCTCCAAGCTGGTGGACTCTGAATTTGTCACAAAGGTTAGTTCTGACTCCAAAGGGGAGCCAGCCGTCCTGTACAAGAGTACCCCCTGTTGGTTGGCTGGCCAGAGAACATTGGCAGTGCCTGCTGTGGCAGCTGCTCATTTAAACTTCCACCCTAAAATTTAATGAAAGAAACGCAGGAAAGATTTGAGAGAGAGGACAGGGAGAAAGAAGGAAGTGGGAAATATACCGTGGGCAAGGAGGGGGAAAATGGAAGTCTCCTTTCTTTTTTTTTGTTAAGATTGAAAACTAATCAAAAGAAATAACAGAAAATAGGGGGTAAACACTGTGACCCAATCCAACCAAAGACATTAAATCATTAGGAATGCCAACGTGTTTCAGACCATAGCTTTTGTTACCAGAATTGTACCTTTGAATCATCACAGTGTAAGTCAAATCGTTACCTGTCTTCAAAACATTTTTACTAGATGATTCAGAAGTCACAGATATATTTTTATGCCAAAAGAAGATAATAATATTATTTTATTGCTCTGAATGATGCCAGGAGGGTTTAAAACATTCCTCATCCATTTCAATGCCAGTAGGAGGAGGCTGAAAATTAATAGAATTCGGAGAGAAGTATAGCTAACGCTTCATTATGTAACTGTGACTATAAGGTAATTCTTCACCGGACCACATGTCTTTTGCTATCACTTTTGGTCAGTCTGAAGCCAAATCAAATACAAAAGAAGACCCAGAAGGAAAAACAGTAACAACACAAACTCTATGGTGTGTACTTACTGATGCCTTCTGCAATCTAATCCTTCCATTTTCGTTTTAGCAGTACATATAATTGTAATGAAAATAATTCTATCATAAGAAATTTAAACAGTGCTGTGCTGAGATGGAGTATTAGCAAATGCTCGTAGAGTTTGAGCCAGATGTGTTCTAATCTTTAAAGAGAGGATACTCTGGGGTTCTAAAAGGTTAATGAACCACTTGTGGTAGACCTTTCCTTCACATTTTAACTCTGTTTTATTCCTGATAGAACCATTAACTTCTACACTAACCTTTCTACTTGTTACTATTACACACATTCTACCCACTAAAGCTTTCTATTGATTTTTGCCAGTGAGGTTTTATAAAATGTAGCTTTAAATACATGGTTTCTGAGATTGTGTTAGCATCGGCCACTGTGTGTGAAGACAAAGATTAATTCTCTGGTTTTAATTATTATTTTTTTTTATATTGTCATTTCAGTACTTTTGGGTCATGATTGTTTTCATGAGGAACCTTCCCGAAAGCTTTCAGATCTGTGCTTTTTAAATTGTCTGGCAAATACATTTTGATTTTTACTTTTAAATAATAGGTTTAACCTAAATATTCCAGAAGCTGCACAACTATATTTTCCTGTTGTTCAGTAGAAGTTTCCCAACATCTTCAATGACTGCTTATTTGTGTGTGTGTGTGAGTGAATGGGGGATTAAGAACAAGCAATGTAATAATGTGTAAAAACAGATATACAAATAATTATTTCATGTGAGTTCTTTGTTCCAAAGCCTACATAATTTGCCAAAATGAATGCATGAGATTCCTGAAAACATTCAAGACTAAATTTGAGTCTGTAAAAATGGTGTCAAAAATACAAATTTAGTAAGCCTCAAAGAGGAACACTACAAGGAAAGTTACCCCTGCCGTTTACTATGAGTTCCCTACTCTGCTTTGAGAATTTTCGACTAGCTTTATTATTTTTGTAACTTTAAATATCACCCCATTAAAAGCAATATCCTTCCTTCAAAATACTTTCAATGTAGTGATTATCCAGTGAACATAATGTTTTCTAATTTATGTCAAAGTAGCAAATAAAAAGAAAAATAAACATTAATCCATCTATGTTATTTTCTCACCTTGGCATCAAAGAACAAATGTCTTTTTCCAGACATTTTGTGAACTCAAACAAACTAAAAATATGTATAGGCCTCCTATGACAAAGTATCCTATAGTCACAGTCAGTGCAGAGAACTACTTAATAAATAGGCTGTAGTATAATGATTGCTATAAAGATTAAAAACTCTCTCTAGCCATAGAGAATAATCACTGTAAATATTAGATATTAGGGGGAACCAGGTAATAAAATAAAACCCTTATAATATAGAGTGGTCTGGGAATAAGAGATTTAGATTACCTGGAAAACATTTTTAATAAAGTTAGTTTAGTTTTGATACTGTTCAAAACCTTTCAGAATATTATTGGGATACTTTCCTGATTCTGAAAATAGAGGTTCCACTATCATATTAGCATATTCCTTTTAAGATGACTCAGGCTGCTTTAGATTCTCAAACTCATAGTAATAATAATGTACACCAACTCTCTCTCTCTCTTTTTTTTTTTTTTTGTCTTTTTTGGCCAGGCCCAGGTATGAACCTGCCACCTCCGGCATATGGGGTGGTGCCCCACTCCTTCAGCCACAGGTGCTACCCCACCAACTCTCTTTTTTTACAGGTTATTATTTTAAACATTTGGGAGATTGAATTAAATGGAATAGACCATGTATATTTCTCTTACTAAATATATTAATATACTGGGTTGTCACTCCTCTTTCTATTAAAACTCTATTAACCATAATAGAATTGTATTATGAATAACATAAGTATGTATGTAATCATTTTAAAAATACAAGTGCATTATGCACATTACAAATAACTAGGTGTGAAGTATACTACAAGGTCCCTGGCTATGGTCTGAACCATGTCACAGAGAGTCTTTGGATTGACCTATATCCTGCAATAGTTTCAGTAAACACCTTTGAGTGAATTGTCTCAAAGCATTTCAAATATACCACATGTGTGTTTGACTGCAATGTGAATTTATTGGTTTTCCTCTCAAATGTGTCCATGTATTTTGTGTTTTCATTTCTGATATAGACATCACTAATTATCTGGTCTCTAAGGCTTGAAGCTCCAGCTATTTTAATTTTCTTTCTGTTCATAATTGTTGGCCAAGAGCTATGATTCTACTTCCAAAGTAGTGCTATCTCCCTCCCCACACTCCTACTTCTCTCGGGTCCCTATCAATCTATTGCAACAGCTTGCTCTCCAGATGAAGGTCTAACAGTAGATACCTCATTCCTTGCATGGCTCTGAGCACGCTACCCACCATGCAAAATCCTTCAGTGAGTCCACTTCACCTAGAGAATAAAGCCTAAAGGTACCTCCCACCATTCTCTTTAAACACTCCAAACCTATCCTACTAAACTATTACTTAATTTTATTTTCAAATACCCTCTTGCTTAAATACCCTCATGACTCAAATATCTTTTACAACAGAGCAGAGCCTGGAAGACTCTCTCATCTTATGACACCCTGAACTAACCTTATTCCTGCACTCCAATTGCATAGGCCTCTAACCTCACAGTGCTCCAAGTACCCCGAGGGCTTTCTACACTTGTATCCTTCTGCCACTGGGCTTTAGCACGTGCTCTGTCTTCTCAGTTCAAACCTCCACCATTCCCACAACCATCACTAGCTAACATCAACTTCTTTTCAGGTCTCAGTTGAATCATCAGTCTATCTTTACTGATTTACTCAAAGAGATTAAATCTAAGCCCTTTTTCATTCTTGATATATCATCTACCATTTCTTCATAACAATAACTTTAAATATATTTTATATTTATTTATGCGATGATATAGTTAATGGGTTATTCCCATTATACAGTATAAACTCAAAAGATAGCCAGGGTCCTGCATGTGCACTTTATCATTATATCTAACATTAATGAAACATTATTTACATATTTTTTCAAGTGACTCTGATTAATTTTAAGGCTAATGCTATGAAAAATTATGGCTGGTAGCCAATTCCATGTAATTTAGAGTGATACTGTGTCCAGTAAGGTGCACTATTTTGTTACCCTGAGCAGTTTCTGACTCAGATCCTCAAGATTTAATTTGTTGTGTGTTTGTTTCATTTATTGTTTGTTTTTCCAGATCTCCTTATTTTAGATTCTAGGTCAATATGTAGGGCTGATTGAATACACATACAGTGTTTATCACCAGGCAACTATTCCAACGTTTAGTATGTAAAAATAAACCCTATAGTCTTGAAAAAGAAGGAGGAGGAGAAACAGAAACTATCAACATAAATAATATAAGTCTATGGGCAGTGCCTGTGGCTCAGTGGGTAGGGCACCGGCCCCGTATACCGAGGGTGGCAGGTTCAATCCCGACCCTGGACAAACTGCAACAAAAAATAGCCAAGCATTGTGGAAGGTGCCTGTAGTCCCAGCTACTCGGGAGGCTGAGGCAAGAGAATCGCCTAAGCCCAGGAGTTGGAGATTGCTGTGAGCTGTGTGACGCCAAGTGCCACGCTGTGTGGCATTCTACTGAGGGTGATAAAGTGAGACTCTGTCTCTCCAAAAGCAAAAAAAAAGAATATAAGTATATGCTGCAAGAAAAATTATTAAAACATTTTAAAGAGACAATTCTGATCATACATATCAGAATTTCTTATACACACACATGTACACCGATGCATGTGTGTGTATCTTAGAATAACAGAAAGGGAGTGATGAGGGAGGGAGGGAGTAAAGAAGAGAGGGAGGGAAACAGAGAGAGAGACCATGATTATCTATCCTGGTAGGATAACTATTTGTAATCTACACACATGGTAACAAAAAGCTCAGTTCCAATCAGAATAAATAAATACAGCCAATAAGAAAAAGCATTTATTATGATAATTCTTTTATATTTCCTTATATATGTAACAATCAGAATTGGGTTAGATCATTGTATATCTCCTGTCTAGATTATAAACCCGAAGGCTGGAAATTATCCTGACTTCTTTTAAAAATTGACACCCTTGCTCAAAACTTTAGTATTTTATCCTAAAACCCCAGATTTTAAAGCAGTGTCCTACTAATCAAAACTATGTTAAAGTAGTCATGCAAATGAATAGAAATAGCTAAAAATTAATAAAAATGTCTACTGTTCATTTGTCCTAGAGAACATCTAGATTTTTAGTGGTGCTCACGACGTGTGTTATATAACAGGATATATGTGTGTGTTTATGTGTGTAATTTTTCAATCTTGGAAGAAGTGATTATTAAGTGTGAATGTTGCTTACTTTTCTTTCAATTAGCCATACTTGTAGAAAACCTAAATTTTTGAAACAGGAGGTAATAATGTATCCATTGCCAACAAGTTGTCTTAGCTAACTGAAGACCAAATACATAACAAAGTATTTTGTTGGAAGGTGTTCTTACTATGCCATCCCTACAAAATGTTAAAAATATATACAGTCCAGTTTTCAGATGCTAACAACATGCAGGTGTTAATTCACTGTCTTTAAAGGGATAATTGTCACCATAAGAGACTGGAATCTAAATTATTAGCAATTGTTTCACTTGTGGGTTACTAAATAATGTGCAGTATCTGAACATTGCTAATTATTAGATATCATATCTCTCTGCTGGCAAATTAACAATGTAATTTAGAAGTTGTGCAATATAAAATGATAGATTTGACCAGGTCATTGGCATTGGGCCACTTACCAGAAGATCAGAAAGATCTGAGATGATGACAAAGCCTTAGAGTGGACAGAAAGACAGGGTGCCAACTGACCAACTGACTTTAAGGGGACAATCTGGAAAGAAGGTGGGTGAAAGGAAACAAATCCACCACAGAGAACAAGAACGTTGCTAGGAATTGAATGTTTGTTAGGGCACCAGCTCCGTATGCCAGAGGTGGTGGGTTCAAACCCAGCCCTGGCCAAAAAAAGAAAAAGGAATTGAATATTTGTGTACCTCAAAAATTCATACACTGAAAGTCTACCCTCAGGTGATGGTGTAAGTAGGTAGGGCCTGTGGGAGATGACTGGGTTTAGATAAGGCTGTAAGGATGGGATTAGTGCCTTTATAAGAGGAAGCGATCGATACTTCTTCCCTCCCCAGTGGGAGGAGACATGGGGCAGGTGGCATCTGCAAGCCAGAAGAAGGCCCCCATCAAGAACTGAATCCTCCCACACCATGACCTTGGAGTTTCCAGCTTGGAAATAAATAAATGTCTGTTGAGAAATAAATGCCTGTTGTTTAAGCCTCTCGGTCTATAGTATTTTATTATAGCAACCCACGAAGACTAAGACCAATGCCAAAGCAGTTTCTTTGTGTCTTTGTTTAGTTTAAAAGAAGCACATGAAAGAATTATGTGGAGCCTGCACTGCACTTGATCCCATTCTCTTTCCAATGCTGAGGAGTGAGAAAATGAATAACATCCCCAGCAAAGGATATAAAACAAATTATTGTCCTCAGGAGAGGGCCAAGATTTAGGTAAGGCAAGGAGGTGGAGGGAAGTTTCAGAGGGGTGGTGAAGACCTATGACTTCTTTTAATACAAACTGCACTGTAGGGCTGTGTGGGCAGCGGGAAGAGAAGAAAATAAGTAAAAGTAAATATAGATTTACAGAGCACTGAGTGGCATTGTGTAAAGCCAGGGCTAAATGTTTTTAGGCCTTTGGAATTCACCTAACATACCCCAGATGCTACCTGAAAAGTGATCCAATTGCAAGATGCATGGACATAATTCATAATTGCTTAGTTTTTTAATCTGCAGATAGAATCAGCTGCAGAATCTGTGGTTATCGGTGTCAGAATAAAGTTACTGGACCTGAAAGTGTGGGCTTTAACATGGCTGAGGGAGAGGGATGGGCAGTTCTCCTAAGGTATGTAATCTCTGTACATCAGTCCTCTATTTGGTTGGGGGCTCCTGGTTGTCACTGCTCTCATGGCCCGACTGGTTGCCATGGGCCTGACATCTCTGTGTAATTTTATATGACTTGAAAATGGTGTTTGGACAGGCAGCTGTTGGATCTTGCCCTGCTGGTCAGATTCTAAGTCCTCTTCTGCAACAAAGTACAGAGCAGTTCTCTTCACTTTGAAGGGTTTGCCTTCCCCACGTGGCTCAGTCACAGCTAAGGTCAGTTGAACTAGATGCCCACATGGTCACAGGAACCCTATGTGTGACTCATTCATTAGCCGCATGAAATGTCTGAGGTCACTAAATGGACCATATTAACCTAAATCTAACCTGTAATTGATAGGACAAGATGCATCTGTCTTTGGAAGTGGGTACCGTGTAACTGTGTTGTTACTAAATCCATTATCCCAGGCTCTCTGCCAAGTACTCAGTTAAAAAAGAAAATATTTTTTAAAAAAGATGAGCAGGAAAAAGTGTTTGCCTTCCAAGAGTCACTATATGGTTGGGATTATAAGTGACTTTAATACAGTACGTATGTTCTGTGATAGTGGTTGAAGAAGGTACTTGTAGAGCACAGAGGAAGGAGAGTTATTTCAGTCTTGAAGGAATCCAGAAAGACTTACTAAAGAATTGTGTCTACTCAAAAACATTGAGTCCATCAAAATGGGGTAGTCCCTCCAATTTAGGAAATAGTCTTAGCGACAGTCTCTCCTGAGGTAACAAAAAGCCCGTCCTCTTAACACAGAGACAAGTTGGGTAAAGCTAAGTGAATGGAATTCAACAATGTTAGCTACTTTTTCATTATTCTTAGTTCTACTATTATCACTACTATTAATAATATTTATTATTGCTACAATTCTAGATGCACATAGCCAGCATGTAGATAGAAATTGGTAATACCAATTTCATTTAGTACTTTGTGCTCATGGGTGAGAAGACGCCAGGTCTGAAGCAGAAAAATTAGAAAGCAACTACTTCAGATGAGAAGATTATTATTAGTTTTTCAATGTGATCTATTATTGCTGCTGAAATAATTTTTTTAAAAATTACTGTACCATATTCCCCTCCCCTCCCCCTCCACTTCCCTTCTACTTTCTGGAGTATAGTTATGTTTTGCCATTCGTATGATTATATATTGATTTCATAGTAGTATCAAGTACATTGGATACTTTTTTTTTTCCGTCTTTGGGATACTTTACTAAGAAGAATATGTTCCAGCTCCATCCAGGTAAACATAAAAGATGTGAAGACTCCATCTTTTTTATGGCTGGATAGTATTCCATGGTGTACCTGTACCATAATATTTGGGGGGACCTCACCTAATGTGCATGATACAATTGTACATTTCAAAACTATTAAGAAATGAGTATAATTGTGATAGATGTGTTACTTGGTTCAATGTAAGCATTTCACATTGTATATCGAATCAGTACCTTGAATCCCATAAATGCATCGATGTACAAAGTTATGATTTAATAAAAAATAATTAATGATTAAAAAAAATAAAATAAGAAGATCAAAAAAATACAAGATTACTGTATATTGCAAGTTTACTCAAACAGAAATACAAGATGGAAGATTAAAGAGCATCTCAGTTCCCACTGTCTCCAAGTATTCTGCTACTACATAAGTCTTTCTAGAACAGAGACGAAACCCTGGCAAAGGAGGAAAAATCCTAGTCATAATTCAGATTGAGTTCCACTATCTTGGTGGAATGAAGTTTCACCATAACAAAACTAATGTTTTTTTTTTTTTGTTTTTTTTTTTGAGACGGAGCCACAAGCTATCCCCCTGGGTAGAGTGCCATGGAATCACAGCTCACAGCAACCTCCAACTCCTGGGCTCAAGCGAGTCTCCTGTCTCCGCCTCCCAAGTAGCTGGGACCACAGGCGCCCACCACAACGCCCGGCCATTTTTTGGTTGCAGCCATCATTGTTGTTTGGCAGGCCGGGCTGGGGATTTGAACCTGCCACCTTAGGTGTATGTGGCTGGAGCCTTAGCCGCTTGAGCCACAGGCACCGAGCCCAAAATAATGTTTTAATAAATAAAACTAAAGGTTCTCCAGCTAGGCTCCTGAACACACACATAAACATGAACAAAGAATGATTGCTATTATGCTAATATTTACCATTATTTTATCTTCTATTCAAGTGGACTCTCCCACTCAAATCTTTCTTCTTTTAGTGTAGCAAAGTGAAGCTTCATCTTCATTTTAATGTTGCTTACCTTGAATAAAGTACTTAACATGTGGAGGGTGCTCAGGGAAAGTTATATCATAAACAATGTTGTAAATATGTAATTCTTCAAGAGCCTGGAATTCAGAAAAAGAGGTGTCAGAATATTTTAGAGTATAATTTATTACAACGGTAAGATTGGATGTTTGACATGGTATACATAGAGTAGATATATAGTGGAACATGATGTTTGCAGCTTTTATGTCCAGAGTTGAAATTATAAATACAGAAGAACTGGATCTTTATATTTAAATCTGCACTGCACATGAAAAAAAAATAAGTTTGAAAAATAGCTTTTACAAATGCATTTACTACCATAACAAGCCATAAACCATGCATTTCTTTTTCTTTAACTGTGAAGTAATGAAAGCAAATGTGTTTCATAAACTCACCTTATCCTGAAGATGATTTGTTGAGTCATTGGCCTTAACTTTT
This sequence comes from Galagoides demidoff, assembly GCA_963574575.1. NCBI lineage: Eukaryota > Metazoa > Chordata > Mammalia > Primates > Galagidae > Galagoides > Galagoides demidoff. Next base: position 1,787 of record CAUYQV010034014.1, on the reverse strand, counting down.
GACAACTTAATGAATCCAAGAAAATAGAACTAGTCCATATGCCCAATGCCTAAAATAACTTAGTTGTAGGTCCAGTGGAAATCAGGTAATGCAAAAAAAAACGCAAGTTCCTTTACTGTTATTATGACAACTTACGTCTATGACCAAAATCTGAGAATATTGCTACAGGTTCATGCTTGTCATTTTTTACTAAAATAAAATGATGATCAGAATGAAGATGATAAAATGGATTCTAGTGGTTATACACAAATTTATTATAATTTTTATTAGATGAGTTTATAGGTAAAAAAAATTTGAAACTATTTAGCAAAGTGGCTTGGAAAATTGCCCAGGGCATATAATAGCACCAAAGAAAGAATATGCTATTTGCTGAGAAACAGTATCTAAGCGTTTAAAGATTATCCATGGAAAGAATACTCTATAGCAATCATACATTAATAATAGTAATATCCAAATAGCTGAATCCTAAATGGAATTGAAGGTGAGGAATAGGAAGTATGGATCAATAAAAATGCAGTTATAAGTATTTCATGAACAAAGAGTATCAATCTATAATCCAAAATAATCATACCTACAAACCTTCATTAAGAAGCATCAACGATGTGTCAGATGTTATGTTAGCTATTGATGATATACACAGTTTCTGTTTGAAAACATTGATATAGTGTAACCCTGAGAAAATTACTGTACCAGAAAAAAAAAACAACTTTTATAAATGAAGTTATAAAAATATAATGCAAAACATCGTTGAATTCCCATTTTTACAGGCGATAGAAAAATAAATTTAATTTTATGATGATATAAAATTGAATAAATTAATTATAAAACACATGAAGACTTCAGAATAATTCATAATTATATAATTCCCCATCAATAAAAATAATAAAAGGAAAAGCAACAAAATATAGAGTAAATAAAATTTTCTGAATATACTCTTCAAAGTTTTCCCAAGAGGTGCTAGGAATTTTAAAAGTATTTTAGTATACTTAAAGTATATTAGCTTTTCAAGAAGACTCATGAATATGCTAGTCATTGTTAGGGAGAGGTCTACTGTACAATCTTTGTCATCTTGAATACACGCTACATAAAATACCTTGGAGAAATACGATATTGTTGTTTCATGAAACCATTCTGCCTGGGGCCATATTGGAAAATGATCAAATAGACAAGCAAACATTTAGCATAGTTCTAACCCTCAAAGTCTCATGATGGAGTTTCACAAAGGAGTCTTTTCTAGGTAGAATTGTGCTTTTTGGTGGTTCTCAGTGATGTAATTATTCAATTTTTCTTCTCATTGCACTGAGATGGATAGACAAAAATACTGCAGTAATGTTTCCTTTAGTCAGAGTGTCCTTCTGTAAGGTGCCACAATAAAAATATTGGGTTACAGGGTTGGTAATACTGGTACTACATAAATATGAACCTGAAGAGAAGTAAGGTCAAGCTACTTTTGCTGCACCATTTTCCTTCAGCCTCAGGCCATCCGAAAGCAGGCATCCACAGAATTGGTTTTGACACCTTACATTAAAATCCACTTTGACTAGAATAAGATAGTGTTAAGCCACCAAAGCTTCACTTTTATCTACTAAATGACATTGAAAACAATTGAGGGTTTCTTCTCTAATTAATCCCAAGTGCTAGGAAATATTTTTTTTTTTTTTTGAGACGGAGCCTCAAGCTATCCCCCTGGGTAGAGTGCCATGGCATCACAGCTCATAGCAACCTCCAACTCCTGGGCTCAAGAGAGTCTCCTGCCTCTGCCTCCCAAGTAGCTGGGACCACAGGTG
>CAUYQV010034012.1:0-43325 GCA_963574575.1 Galagoides demidoff | reverse complement strand
GAGGCAGGAGACTCGCTTGAGCCCAGGAGTTGGAGGTTGCTATGAGCTGTGATGCCATGGCACTCTACCCAGGGGGATAGCTTGAGGCTCCATCTCAAAAAAAAAAAAAGAAATGAAAGCATCTAAATCTGTTAATGCTATTTTCTTATCTATACAATAAACCCTCATGTTTTCCTGTCATGGAAGGTACACCATCGACACATACATTTACTCAATTTCCCAAATTAACTCCAACTTCATGACATTTATCTTGAAAGTTGTTGAAGATATCTATTGTTTGTGTTCTATTCCCAAGAGTGCCCAAGTGAGTAACTCTTCATAGCCAAGAAAATCTTCTGTTATGACCGGAGTGAAGTATAAAAGCTGTGCTGTGTGGGTAGTATGAATTGATTCATCCAAAGTAATTGAATATTTTCTATTTTCCTTTTAAAGGATTACATGAATTCTGTTAAATTTGAAGGCTAATTTATGCTACCAATCAATTATGGTTGTCCTTGAAAGAGGCAGCATTATCAGGGTCTCAGCATCCTACAACTTCAATGATGTGTTCTTTCACAATTTCTGCATCAGTAAATTGCTTCCTTTTTTAAATAAGCTACTTAATAAGTTGCTTCAGAGGCACCATTTCCAAGTCTTATTGGTGCTTTAAAGAACTGTCTTTGCTTTTGCTTTTCATCTTTTTACTTCTGCAATATAACCTTTCCCTCCGATTTACAATATCTGTGGTCCTTGTGAGTGTTATGATGCTGATGTCCACTGAATTTCTTTAATGTTGGTATTGCAGTATCACAAAAGAAGCAAATCATCTTATCTTTAGCAGAAACAAGTTAATATTGCAATTCCCAATCCTCATTAAAAAGTCCGTTTTCTTTCTCTTGTGTTCTCTTGGTCTTCTTTAACTTGATGGGCAGTTAAGCAGACAGAATGAAAAATTACTGTGGAGCTGTGCAACTGTTCACAAATTCCTCTTCAAACAAACACAAAGCACCTTTGTCCAAAGCTGATAACAGACTGGTGTACTCAACCCCCATAATCTCCTACCAACCAGACTCATGTAGTAGTGGGGCCAGTCATGCAGGGGAAGTTAGAGCTAAATCATGAGTGATGAGTGTAGCAGCCGTCAGTTTAGCCCTTATGGCTTACTAATGTTCTAATTGTGCTGGTCAATCTGTGGAAGATTATTTTGTTGAAACTTATTTTAATCTTTGGTACTTTAAATACACTAATTTTAAAAGTAAAATAAAAATGTAAAAGATAAAACTGTGTTAATAAAAATATGGCTTGGCACCTGTAGTTCAGCGACTAGGGCACCAGCCACATACAGTGGAGCTGGCAGGTTCAAGCCCAGCCCAGGCCTGCCAAACAACAATGACAACTACAACCAAAAAATAGCTGGGCATTGTGGTGGGCACCTGTAGTCCCAGCCACTTGGGAGGCTGAGGCAAGAGAATCACTTAAGCCAAGAGTTTGAGGTTGCTGTGAGCTATGATGCCATAGCACTCTTCTGAGGGTGACAATGTAAGACTGTCTCAAAAAAAAAAAAAAGTGTTAATAAAAATTAAAAATTTGTTCCATAAAATTTGGGTTCTATCAAAGGCTGCACTTAAGGACCTAGAAAGACATTTGTGGTCTTCAGACCACAGGTTCCCTACCCCTGAGTTGGTATTTTAAAGCATCCATTGAATACTTAACAGACAGTGTGAGTACTTGACAGGCAAGACATTTTGAGGGTACCTGGTGACAGAATGAGGTCCTCCAGAATTCAAGGTAGCAGCCCTGGGTTGTATGTGAGTCCACCAGTCCTCGTAGCCCAGGGCCAGCCCCCTCTGCTATGACAAGTCACTGTGATTTGAGAAAAAACATTCCCGTTTCCTTTCTGCTTTCTTTTCCTGCAGAGGCCGCTCTCCTGAATGGTACAGCAAAGGCTTCGGACAGTTGTGCGCAGTGGAAGTTGCCAGAATTAGAAACTCTTTCCAGCCCCTCATTGCTGAGGGTCCAGAAACTAAAATCTGAGTTTTCCCCCAGCATGACCTCAAACTCAGGGAAGAGGAAGCTACAGAGAATGCTTGTGGCAGAGTGTGTGCGAGAGAGCAAGGTGAAGAGGAGCTGACGGACACGGTGAATCTTAAAAACAGAGACACAGAAAAGTCAGCATGTTAAAGATGCGAGAATTTCTGAAAACTTTCCTAGCCTTCCTGGAGATGGCTATATCCCTAATATATTTTTTAAAACCTGAACATTTATCTATGATACTTAAAATTAAATGGATTGTTTCTTGTATATTGACTAATGTGCTATTTAAAGGCTTCTAAGAAGCATATTCTTAACTGTAAATAAATGTGCGTACAGCGTATGTACACATGTGTGCATATCCCCATCTCTACTGTATATATGTAAAATGCCAATTTTATATGGAATTGACTGTTTCAAAAAAGACCTTGTTTGACTCGGTGAGTCCTTTCCTCACCTTGTTCTGTCCAGGTGGCTCTGGGCCCCGTCTTCCCACTGTCCTCCCAGCCTGCATGGAGCCTGCTGCTAGCCCCGAGGTGTGAAACTGCCCTGATGTCTAACCAAAGATTAGCTAACCAAAGGAAAATACCATTAAGAGTTTCTCATATGTCAATAGTTTGTTTCTGTTATTCGAAAACTGAAAGTAGAATGTTGGGGGAAAACGGGGAAACGATATTTACTTTACTTTAAAGCAAAGCAGTGGGTGAGAAGTCATCACCAAATTCAAAGCCCAGCCAGATGCAGTTTCCGTGAGATATCAGACCTCAGTGGCCCCTTGGTGTCAGTGACAGTGACTGAAATAGAAGTGATATTTCCCCCCCAGCAGAGCTGAAGATAGTCCAATCGCCTTTACATATTCACAGCCAAAGGGAGCCTCTGTGTTGTCTCTTGTTTTCATAAGTACATTTTATAATGTTAAATGTTATTTTATTTGACCAGTGGCCCATTTGGTCACAGTTAATTGGCATTTTCCTACCAATGTATTGCACTGAATTTAAGTCTGGACATCACACAAAGGGAGATGAAGGTCATTCAATTCAAGAGTTCTGGATCATTACAGCTTCAGGGAATGCATATTTTGCTATATATTATACTCTTAAAATATAATTCATTAAAATCTTCTGATTTAAAAGGCAGAGTTTTTAACTAACATAAGACCAAAACTATGTTCTTTAATTAGTTTTAGAAATTATAATCAGGTTTATTAATTCTATGTTTCTTCATTAGAAATTTCAAGCTACCTATGCTTTTGATCCAGCCTTATTTATTGTTGTATGAGCTAAGCAAATGGAATCTCTTTAGCCAATTGTTATTGGATTTAAGTTGGGTTTGTTATTGTAATTCAACAACAGTTGAGAGAAGAATAACTTACTGTGTTTGGTTTCAGGGAGAGTTTTTTTTTTGGTTGTCGGTAACAGATTGATATCTGATTTAGCAATGGATGTTGGAGAAGAAATAGAAAAAACAAAAGAGTTTTTTCCCAGGTATTTTTTGATATCATGTACATGTATGTAATATTTTCTGTTATCAACAAGGTGCAATTATGGTATTGAGATGAAAGCTATATATGAGTTTGGTATGGTGCAAGGAAAAATTGTCCTGTTGAATTACGACCTAGGAATTTTTTGTTCTCCCATCTACCTGAAAAGGTGGCAGCAAATCTGTAATTTACCATGTGGGCAATGCTCTGTGAGCAAAACAAATTTACTTCTGCCATAGCATCTTAAATTTAACCTCCTATGCTGGGCTACTTTATATACATCAACAAGATCTTTAGTGAAGTTTAATGAAGTCCAGCTAAACACTGGTTGGGCTCCAGAGATAGGACCCCATGTGTCCGGAAAATATTATAGGCACACAAGGGTGAATGTCATGTATCACCCAAAGCAGCGCTTCTCCAAGTTTAAGTTTAACATGCACCAAATCGCCTGGGGATCTTATTAAGATGCAGACTCAGATTCAGCAGTCTGAGGTGGGCCTGAGATTCTGCATTTCTAATGAACCTCAGGAATGGCCCTGCTGCTGGCCCCAAACCACACTCTGAGAAATGAGGATCAAGAGGATGCTTAAAACAGAATGAAAACAAATATGATTATACTTCTGACTCCTTCCTCTTGAAATTACCTGACTTTTTAATATTTTTATGCACATACTAATCACATCACTGCTGCATAATAACACAGTGCATCTTCAGGAAAAAAGAAGGGAAAAAAAGGAGCAAAAAGATGCATCAAGCTTATTCGTCGAATACCGCAGTATTTTCTTCATTGTTATCTTGCCAATGGAAATAAAGTATAATGCATTTTAAATATTATATTTATACCTCATGTATATTTTTACCTCAATTGTTGGTATCAATCGTTAATTGTAAATAAATAATTGCCAAGGCAAATAAATTTATATACATTAAATATTTCCTATTTTCTATGAAATAGATGTTGATTTTTCATGATTCATCCTGTAAGTAGAAAACCTGCTTCATGAGGAAGATTTCTTCCTAAGATAGCTTGCCATGACCTTAAATCTTTGGTACTGTCTGTAGTCAGTATTATCCTAAAATATAAGAATGTCGTCATCAAAGGACATTCACTAACAGTCTGCTTACCTTGACCTAGGTTTGAGCCAGGCGACCTCAAACTACAGCCCGTGGGCCACATGCAGCCTGCCAAGGACATTTACCTGGCCCGCCGGGTGTTTTTGCCACCGCAGCCTGTCCTGCTTAGCAGCCGACTAGTCCCAGGGCCGCAGTCCGACCCTCCAGTGGTCAGAGGGACAGTGAACTGGCCCCCTGTTTAAAAAGTTTGAGGACCCCAGTCTAAGCCATTGAAGTGATAGGTAGGGAGTTTGATTTTTTTATGTTTCATTGTTCTTAAGTATAGAAGTTATAAAAACATACTTATAGTGATTTTTTTTAAGATTTAGTGAACTTGTTAGCTACATTTTGTTGAGTGGACAAGAAATCAGATTTGGTAAATAACGTAACGCTGTACCACTAGCCCATGAAAAGTAGCCACAAATGACTGTGAACCTTTCCCTTCCATCCTGGTATTTATTCTATCAGAGATTTACTTATCAAAAACAACAACAATAACTCCTAAACTAAACAAGCAGGAACTCCCAAACATTCTACAGTTTTCAAAAACCATGCCCAAAAGGTCATATTCCCCCATAAAAATTATCCCAAGCCTGCTCTCTGCTCATCTCCCCACTACCTTCTCCCATTACTTGAAAGTGTTATTTTCCTAGTAGGCAAAGGAGGGATTCAGTGGCCCCCTTTTCCCTTCTATATGAAAGAAGAGAAGATGGCTGTCATTTTAGCACCCACAGGCTGCAAAAATTGTCCTGGGTACATGGATCATATGAACTCAAGTTTGATTATAAACATACTTCATGAAATTCTTAGATATGAAATTGTTCTTTCTCCTGTTGGTCACAGAAAAACTGGTCTTGTGAATTACACTCAGGAAAACAAAACAAAAGAATAACATAGAGTCTAGCCAAGTGGAATGTCACATGCAGACTCAAAAGCAAAATCAATCTGTATGACTACACAAAGATTGAAGAAATAAATACCTGACCTTGAGGCACTGTAAGGTTGCAAAGCCATGAACTTTGAACAACTGACAACGTGCAACTTTTGACATTCCTTAGGCAGACTACATCCTTTGTAGATTTTCTTAAATACAGTGTTTACCTTCATTCTAACAAGCCAAGCCTACCCATCAGGTCACCTAGATGACTCCCAGCCCACATCTGCCTCATTACAGTGGAAACTCCAGATTCTGAGCAATATTGCACCCCTGAAGCGAGCTCCCCTGCACAAAGCATGTGTTTCTTCAGCACACTTTTATTTAACAGTGAACAGGAGTGGGACACTGGGAAGCTAAAGTGTTTGTACAGAGAAGACACGGTGTGAAGCAGAAGCAGTGATATATGGGTCATTCTCTTTATTCATGGCAGTTCTGTTCTATAGAGTCGTGAAGACTGGATTTGTGAACACTGAACCATTGCTCCGAGGGGAAATACAGGGTTAGGTTCCTGTGAGCCAACAATGTCTTTGTCATTCTATCCCTACGTGACCTTTTCATTATGTTTCTGTATAAAGATTCCTTATTTAATATGTATTTCTTACAAACCAGTTATCTGCAGCATTTATTTGTAAGAAAACCTTAGCCAAGAAGGATTTAACATTTCTCTGACCCTGGGTAACATGACTCTAACAATGCTCTTTTTACTGCACTTTTTTAAAAAATCAGTTGTCATCTCATAAATTCACAAATGTAGCCACTTTTCCACCTTTTTACTACATAGTATAGGTGTCACCTTAGCACTTTCCAGACTAGCCTGATGTACAGATCAGTGAATCTCCTCTTCCTTTTTCAGGATGTACCATATTGCTGAATTCTTAAGACTGAACTCACAGCCAACAGCCATATATTTCTCCATAAGGCACACCTCTGCCTTCTTGCACTTAGGAACACTAGACTGCATTTTAGGGCTATACCTTGGGGACATTTATATAGTGAAATTGCCACCAAAAAGCACAAAAATTTGAAAAACACAATTATAAGTAAACATGGCCATTAAAAGTCTGAGAGCTAAAACAAGAAGGCAGAGGTGACATTGTTCGACCTCAGTTGGCAAAGTGCGGGCACACCAGTCACTCCAATTTCTGACACGCTGCAAATGTCCACAAATGACCATGAAATCACTAAAAATACTGATTTGGGGGTTACAAATAAATTTCAGTGAGTGGAGACTTCACATGGACTAAAAAAGGCTTGGCTTATTGCTAAGTGCAGGAGCAGGGACCCAAAGCCACACCCATCTTTGCCAATATTCCTCACCCCTTTGGTTTCCCCATTAGATAGCATTGTCGGTATCTCACCACATGGCCTTCCGGAGCTAACACTCATCCAAGGTAACTTGCCTTTCCTCTCAGATTAGGACACACTACTCTCCCTAGTTCCTACTTAATGTGGAATTCTTAGGTAGACTTGGTTTTCATCTGATCATCTCAAAAAGACACTTAAACCAAACTAATATCCTTAGTGCCCTGACCCAGGGAGCACCAGATCTGTCTGAGTGTTACATGACCTGAAGATGCCATGAACTGAGAAGATGAGGTTACTGGTGAGAGTTCCCAGGACAAACTTCAAATCAACAGGAAAGGCTGGCTTGCCAGGCTCATTCCTCCTCTCTTATTATAATGCCCATTGCTTGTCACAGGAGTAGCCTGGCCCAGGTAATGAGGGAACTTTAATCCTGGACCACTTCTTACTGCTGGAAAAAGTGTTTAATTTGCATGATCCAAGCTTGACTTGTCTCCTTGCCTCCACCCACAGCTCCACCATGGCCAAGACATGCAACTAAGATCTCTCCTGTAGGCCAGACTGGAATCTGTCCTTTTCCGGTTAGTGCAGACCCTGCAGGGGATAAGAAGATGCTCTGGGCTGGTAACCTAAATGACTAACAGCTCTGCTGAAGATGCACTGGTGTGCTGAAGGGCAGAGGGATGGCGAGAATCCAATTAAAAGACTGTTGTAACCATCAGTTGAAAAATGTGGGCAAAGAACTGGGTAGGTTTTTAAAGATATTTCTGAGCTAGAAGTACTAAGATCTATGTTCTAGCTGGTTGCTGAAGGGTAGGAAAGTTAGCTCAAGATGACTCTGAGTCTTTTGACTTAGAAAAACAGGTGTGTGGTGAATCTATTAGCTCTGTGGTCCCCAACCCTGGGCCAGAGACTGGTACCTGTCCATAGCCTGTTAGGGACCAGGCTGCACAGCAGGAGATGAGCGGTGGACAATGAACAAAGCTTCATCTATGTTTACAGCTGTTCCCCCATTGTTTGCACCACACCTGAGCTCCACCTCCTGGAAGATCCAGTATCAGAAGCTCATAGGAGCATGAACACTATTGTAAACTGCCCTTAAGAATCTGATGCCTGATGAGCTGAGGTGAAGCTGAGGTAGTGATCCTAGTACACTGGGGAGCAGCTGCAAATACAGATTAGCGTTAGCCCAGAGGTTGGCGACTACAATAAATCAACTGCAGGGACTATAATAAATCAATTGCTTGCAGACTCATATGAAAACTATAACCCTATCCTCACCCTGGTCCATGGAAAAGTTGTCTTCCATGAAACAGATCTCCGATGCCAAACAGGTTGGGGACCACTGGTTAAGCTGATAAAGGGACAGAAAGGAGGAATACCAGGTTTCTGCTGGGTAGCAGGCAGGGAGGCAGCCACGTGAGAGAGCACGGCCAGGTAAGCTCTAGTCACACACACAGTGCACATGACGTCTGAGCCAGCCAGGGGAAGATGCCCAGCAGTTAATCAGATGTACATGTCTGCAATAGTTGATTTAACGTGTCCATGTGAGTGGGTCACAAGATCCCCAGCTTAAACATGGCCTCTGGTGTATCTGTGAGGATATTTGAATCACTGGAGTCAGTAAAATGTTCCAGCTGCCCCCAGAACAGCATGAATTTGAACTGTGTAGATTCACTTACCTGTGAATATTTTTCAGTAAGTACAGAGGGTTCCCAAAAAAGTATATATATTTTAAGAAAGGAGAAAACTACTAAAATTGTAATACTCAATATATATCAATAATAGAGGACAAAAACATGTCACATTGAGCACATTTTTATAATTGGACAAGTCAAACATGACTTGAGTATCACAATTTAATACAGTTCTTTCCTTTCCTAAAATGTGTGTATATATATTACATATATTACATACATGTAATATATGTATACATTATACCCTCCCCAATAGTACAAAGAGTGGAGAAATAGCTATTCTCCTTTCTGTATACATATGTGTATATATGATACATATATATGTATGTTTATATATATATATATATATTTGGCACCCTGTGTACATTAGAGAATGTGACAATCTGAAATTCCCAGATGAACCTCATAGACTAGAAATATCAGAAAATTAAGAAAAACATATGCTATGACTGCAAAAACTATATGTTAGTTTATTTTATCATTTTTTGCCATAAAAAACGATAAGATAAACTTCCAAACCATAAAAAAAAAAACTAAAAAAAAAAGAAAAAGAAAAGGAGATTTGTGAAGCCATGCCAGCAGCAACCTTGTACATTTTGTGCAATACCTTCTATCTTGAAAATACAAATTTGATGTGGGGGCAGGATTGCTATAAATTCTAATATGATTTTAGAAAAAGCAAGGTTATTATACGACAACTTAAAGCAAAAGGAAGGTGAAGGACCAGATCTAGACCTAGAGAATTTGATGCCAGCCAAGGATGGTTTGATAATTTTAGAAAGATGTTTTACTTAAGAAATGTCATGATAGTAGGAGCAGCCACTTCTGCTAACCAATGGGGAGTTCCCAGATATCTTTTCAAAGATCATTGAGAAAAAAAGATATCTACACAAACAAATATTTAATGCACATGAAATGCCCTCTTTGGGGGTGAGGGAGCAAAATGCCTCAAAGGGCATTTATGAGTACGAAATGAAGCAAACATCAGAATTTAAGGCAGGAACCATTTTTGCAAATGAACTGAGTTTATAATCAGAACTCTCCTAATCTATAAAGCTGCTAGCCCTGAGCCCTGAAAGAGAAAAATAAACGCCAGCTGCCAGTCTTTTGGTTATATAACAAGGAGGCCTGGATAAGAACACTTTTTCTGGATTGGTTCCATCAATGCTTTTTCCTTGAAGTCAGGAAATATCTAACTTATAAAGGACTGCCTTTTAAACTTCTTTAGGATATAGGACAACGTCCCCGGCCACCCAGAACCACAGGAGTTGAACACCAAAGGCATCAAAGTGATCCACCTGCCCCCAAACATAGGATCTCCAGTTCAGTCTGTAGGTCAGGGAGTGGTAAGGACCTTTAAGGCTCATTGCACAGGTACTTTATAAGAAGGATTGTCAACATTTATGGAAAAAAAAAACCCGAAAGTCTGGAAGAATTACACTATTGAGGATGTTTTTGTTGTTACAGAAAAAAAAAAAAAAAGAAACCAAACATGAAAGCCATCAAATCCAAAACAATAAATTCCTCCTGGAGAAAACCATGTCCAGATGTTGTGCATGACTTCACAAGATTTACAACAGAGCCAAAGAAGCAGACCATGAAAGAGATTATAAATATGGCAAACAAAGGTGGGGGCGCAGGGTTTCAGACCTTGGAAAAATTCAAGAGCTAATAGACAGCACACCAGAGGAGTTAACAGAAGATGACATGATAGAGATGAGTGCTTCCAAACCAGCGCCAGACGAGGAGGAGGAAGATGTGGAAGAAGCAGTGCCAGGACACACACTGACTTGGACAGACCATGTGGCAGAGGGTTCCGCTTGCTGAAGACTGCCTTCAAACTCTTGTACAACACGGACCCCTCCATGACACGGGCTCCAAAACTAAGGCAAATGGCGGATGAAAAATTGGTAGCATACAGAAATACTTTTACAGAAGTTAGAAATTATTATATATTTCCATAAAGTTATACTGCGTGCACCTGCCTCCCCTTCAGCCCCTCCATCTCTTCTTCTTCTGCCAACCCTGAAATCAAGAATAACACTGCCCTTCCTTCTCCTCCTCCTTGGCCCATTCAGTGTGAAGACCAGGGATAAATACCTTTATGATAATCTATTTCAACCTAATGAATACAAATATATTTTTCTCTTTCTTAGCTTTTTTTTTATTCTTTTCTTTTCTTTTTTTTTTTTTTTTTTTTTTTGAGACAGAGTCTCACTATGTTGCCCTTGCCCTTGGTAGAGTGCTGTGGCATCACAGCTCACAGCAACCTCTAACTCTTGGGCTTAAGCGATTTTCTTGCTTCAGCCTCCCAAGTAGCTGGGACTACAGGTGCCCGCCCCAACCCCCAGCTATCTTATGGTTGCAATTGTCACTGTTGTTTAGCAGGCCCTGGCTGGGCTCGAACCTGCCTGCCTTGGTGTATGTGGCCGGTGCTGTAACCACTGAGCTACGAGCGCTGCCAACTTAGAGTTTTATTAATAACATTTTCTCTTCTCTAACTTACTTTATTGTAGGAATATAGTGTACAAGGCATGTAACACGAAAAATGCATGTTAATCAACTACTTATATTCTCAGTAAGGCTTCTGGTCACAGTAGGCAATTAGTAGTTAACGATTTGAGGGAATGAGAGCTAGATATGGATTTTCGAATGGGGGGGAATTGGGGGGTTGAGTATCCCTAAACCCTATGTTTTTCAATGGTCAAATGCAGGCTGCCCTTCTCAATATAAGCGGGCATCATTCAGTCCATCAAGGGACAAAAAGTGGAGGACAGAGAAATTTGCCCCTTTTCCCCCCTCACTCACTGCTTGAGCTGGGACATCTCGGTTACCTTTGCTCTCAGACTTGGACTTACACCACTGGTTCCCCTCTGGCCTTTGTGCTCAGACCGGATTAGAACACTGGCTTTCCCGGGTTTCCAGCTTGTCAACTGGGGACTATGGCATTTCTTAGTTTTCATGATCATCTGAGCCAATTTTTCATAATAAAACCATATATGTATATGGCCACATAGACACCCCCTGTTAGTTCTGTTTCTCTGGAAAACCCTGACTACTACAAGGTCTGAAATTCAGGAGGGTGACCAGTGCCCAAGGCTGGAGGTATGTCACTTGATTCATCTGAGTCATGCCATCCCTGCCTCTCCTGACTGTGCAACTAATGGTCCAGCGGTACCTGAATACTCTTTTGCTGGCCTTCTCCCCATCATGTTGATCATCCAGAGCCTCGCTCTCCTGCTAGACTACAAGCACTCACGGACATGGACCATGCCTTACAGGACTCTGAAACCCCATCTGGGAGGACACTTGCTCTTGCATCATTCTGTGTTTGTTAAAATGAACCAGGCATATGAAAACTGGATGAGAAGATGCTAGAAGTCACAGAAATGGAAGTCAGAACCCAGGAACTCAGTCTAGAGTACTCCAAAGCTAATGAGGGTTTGTGTTTTTACTACTTTAACCCTCCCCAATAGTACAAAGAGTGGAGAAATAGCTATTCTTCCAAACAGGTACATGTGACTGCTTCTGAAATCAACAAATGCTGGACATCTTCTTAGAACAAACAGGAACATTTGCTTCCTTCCTTCATTCAATAAATATGCAAGGAGTACTCTTATGTGCCAGACAGTAATCTTAGGCATTCAATGTATAAAACAGTGAATAAAACAGACAAAACTCCCCGTCCTGATGGAGTTTATGGTCAAGAGGGGGAGAAACAAAATAAAAGAAACAAGATACATAATTGACCCGGTGAGCTCTACAGGAAAAACAGAAACAAGTAAGAAACTAGGCAGTGGGGGGTTTGCAGTTTTCAGTCATGCGGTCAGGAGTGCTGGGTTAGGTAACTATTCAAAATGACATCCTGTCTTGTTCCCTCCAGTTCCACTAGAATGGCTGAAATCATACTGGTGAGACTTATCAATCCATCTATTTGCTGTGTACCTAGTCCTTGTGAAAAAAAAAAATCTGCAACCTAGACAAAGGACTCTGAGTACTAGACCTGCTGATGTAAGACGGCCACATCTCCAAGCCAATCAGGAAGCAGGGCTTGCGTGGGAGGATGAATGTCAGAATGCCACAACCCCGGGCACAGTATTTATTTTGCATACCTAAATTATAATAGAACCAGTCCTGTTGTTCAGATTTTCAGAGATTAGCATGTGTCTCAAAGGCGCCCAGGAGTTTCTGTGGGGTGCTCAGGGGCTCCCACCATTCAGCTTCTATGTCCTCATCACTCCCACACTGCCACCCCTGCTGCCAGCCACCCCACCAGGCTCTGTCGATACACAGCAGGCCTCCTGGGGAAGACTCAGCTCTCCCCTTGACACCTCAGTGAAGCTGTTTAGTTAGCTGTGCTACATCCCACAGCACGCCTGAGATTAGTAACATAAGAAGCACAAGTAGAGCATCTCTTGTTAAAGCTGCTTTGAAAGCAGGCCCTCTTCTAGCCTATTGACCCAAACCTGACCTTGGAGGCTCTTGTCTATCCAGCCTTCCCTGGCTTTGCCCCTGCAGCTTACCCTGCACTCCAGGTAGGAGTGAACATCTTCAGTCAGAGGCAAGCACCCTGCTGACACCAAGTCCACCTCTCTCTAAGACCTGCGTCCCCCATGTCTTCATAATATGAGAAACATATAACGTGACAGCAAGAGGAAAATACCCACATCAGTTCACTTTGGGAGCAAGCCTTCTTGGCTCAGCCCTACGGTCCCAGAAAATAATCACACAATGAGCATGTGTTAACCTGTTTCCTTAAGTCTGGGTTTTCTCTTGGGAAACACCAGCAAGTTGTTTCCTAGAGGCCCAGCTGAAGAGCAGCCTCCAGTCCCCGGGAAGGCAGGTAGTGCACGTGGCTTCCCACCTTCCCTGTCAAGGTCACTGTCTGGCAGAAAGGTGGAGCCATCTCTCTTCAGTGCCATCCTATTGCAGAGCCCCAGGTCTGTGTGTATCAGCCATCCCACCTGCTGAAAAGCTGACTGATGACATTTTAATATGAATGAGTTTCAGACAGAGCTGCTATTCCACTCTATATTTGCATAATTAAGCCTTTTATCTCTTTATTGGGAATCAGAGTCTTTGTCTGCTGTTACATGGGTTTCAGGCATCAGTAGGTAGATGCAGGGCTATTTTGGGAACAAAGAAGAGTTTGAAATTATACTCCAACATATAAAACCTGAAAGTCGACCTGACCTTTCTGCTAAAATGATTGGCTTTCTGTCCCTACATGGCCTCTTCTTCCCCTGGGAGGCTGGGAAGCTGCCCCTTCCCAGCACAGTCTGGGGAGAGGAGCCTGGCCTTGAACTCAGAAGAGTTCCTCTTGACAGTCTCACCCACCCAATCTTTCCTTCACCTCATCTCTCTTCTCATATTCCCTTCAAAGCTACCCAAAACCCAGCTTTTCTTCTGGAAGAGTTTCCAATGCCTTTGTTTATAAAGTTTTCTAAGCATTTGCTGAAGAAATTCCCGAGATTGTAGGTGACATCCACTTGACCTCCATCCTGTAATGTACAACTTTTCCAGGAACTTTCTGCCTGAGGAAGACTTCAGTTGGCCAAGGTGAGAGCCAGGGGAGTAGGGGTTGCTGTGGGGCATTGCAGGCAGGATGTGTACACACTCCAAAGTGTCAGATAGAAAAACAGTAAACCAGGGAGCACCTGACAAAAATATCAGATGACTGGGTTTTTGTCCTTTTCATTGGTTTCCCTCATCTTCAGGGGAAACTAAAAAGGAAACCACCTCAACTACCAATGTTGGAATAGGTATTTCTAAGCCACAGATGGAGTACCACCTTCCACAGGGGTGAGCGGAATCAATTGTTTGGGGGAAATAAGCCTGCAAGTTATCTGAAGTTAAATATGTTCCCATAAGAGCAGTGATTAGTGAGATTCACCATCCATCACCAGGCTCTGCTGAAACCACCATTTGGGAGGCTGAACCTAGGGCAGCAAGTGGAAGGAAGGAAGGAATGCACACTCCAGAACCTAACGAAACAGGATGCTCAACTCTAAAGAAACTGGGACGCGGCAAAGGAGAGCAAATTTGCTGTTACTGTTCTGCCAGTTTTCAAGGGTTCCAGTATGAGTCCAGCCATGTATGTACAAAACACAAAAACATCAGCCAGCTCAATGGAAATCTCAAACCAGCAATGCAGCCTTTCAGTCAAAATGCAGTGGTAGTTTAATGGCATTGATCACTTTTCAGAAGGCTGCATGGCTGCCCTAATTTTCCCCATAAATCTCAATGTTCATGTTTAAAAGAACTCCACCCATCCCCCCTGGCCACATCCCTCTTCCTTGGTCCTTATGACTAAATTGCTGTTCAGGGTCCAGATCATTGCAAAGCAGGCACTGGGCTTGGTATTGTCTGCATCAACAAAAGAATACTCAGCAACAGCTGCTGCTTCAGGGAACTGAACAGAAATGGGATAGGGCCTTTACCCTGAGAAGGAAAAACAATTCTTTGTAACCTCTACTTAAGGATTCAGGACTATAAAACAAATAGTGCCTCATGTTCCCTCATTTTAGAGTCAGAATGTTACACAGAGATTGAAGCTAGATTGCTCAAAGTGACATTGTGACAGGGCTGCAATTCTCTGGACAGGGCTAAAGCCACAACATGACAAGGGGGTCCAGTCCAGAAGAAGGACCCAGAGCTGAGGAGTACTTGTATACCAATGGATGATTAGAAAATCCCGCCAAGCAGCAAGCAGGCATGGTAATTTGCCAATGTATTTTCCAAGTAGAAATTTAAGGCTTCCTGAGGGAGAGCCATGGTGAATCAGAACTCCAGATCCAGAAGTCTGTGTGAACTCTGGGAGCCTCTTCTGATGCTCTGCATGCCATGTGCTCTATCTTCCTGCCTCAGATCATCCATCACCAACTGTACAGGAAATAAAATCCCCACTACGGAAGAAGTAAGAAGATGAGCAACAACAACTTCATACATTACCAGGGACTGCTCATATGTGTATATGCAGACACACACAAGTACACACACAAATCCATGCATACACACACATGTGAGGGGACTTCAGTTTATGGGAAATAGAATTAAAAGATAAAAATGAAAAATATAAACTGCATTGCTCAACATTAACTCCATCAAGGTAAAGACACTTTCATAAATAATGATACCAGCCATTGAATCCATCCCTAAAAAAACCAAGATTCCTGGAAATTTAACCATATCAATGCAGACTTTTTTTACATTATTAACTGAAGAAAATAGGTGCCCTTTATAGATTTTTTTCTTTTTTGAGATGGTGTCTTATTATGCTGCCAGGTGGGTTGTAGTGTAGAACAACTACACTGGCCTCCAATGATCCTCCCAACTCAGTCTTCTGCAAAGCTGGGACTACAGGAGTGTGCCACCATGCCTGGCCCTTATAGATTTTTTTTTTTTTTTGAGACACAGTCTCACTATGTTATCCTTGGAAGAGTGCTATGGCGTCACAGCTCATAGCAAACTCAAACTCTTGAGCTTAAGTGATTTTCTTGCATCACCCTCCCAAATAGCTGAGACTACAGGCACTCACCACAACACTTGGCTATTTTTTTTTTTTTTTTGTTATAGTTATCATTGTCATTTGGCAGGCCAGGGCTGGGTTCAAACCCACCAGCACTGATGTATGTGGCCAGCACACTAACATTGAACTATGGGACCCAAGCTTATAGATTTTTTTAAGATTAGGAAACAAAAATAAATCTGAAGAAGCCAATCAAGAATGCAAGGAGGATGCCTGATGATTTCCTATCAAAACTCCTGCAAATTTACTTTCATTTGAGGAGAGGAATGAGCACAGTCATGGTGGAGAATTCACTGGTGAAATTCCCAGGCATTTTTCTGCTAAAGCTTTGGCTAACCTTCTCTAAATTCTGACAATAAACATACGTTATCAATTTTTGGCCCTCCAGGAAGTCAATGAGCAAAATGCCTTGATCATCACCCAAAATGTTATCATGACCTTTGTTCTTGACCAGTCTTATTTTGCTATGACTGGACCACTTCCTGCTCTTGGTAGCCATAGTTTTGGTCTTGCTTTGTCTTCAGGATTGTACTGGCAATGCTGTATTTCATCTCCTGTGACAATTCTTTGAAGAAATGCTTCAAGATTTGATTATACCTGTCTAAAATTTACACTGAAAACTGTTCTTGTCTGCAGCTCATCTGGTCACATCCAGTGGAAAGTTTGCTCGTCTTTAATTTTTCAGTTGGAATAGTGTAAGCTGAGCCAGTTGAGATGCCTATGGTGTTGGCTACTGTCTGTGCTGTTCGTTGTTGGTCCTCTTCATTTAGGGCATGAGCAAGAGGAATTTTTCCCTCACAAGCTGATGTGGATGGTCTGCTGATGTGGGTTCCATCTTGAACATCATCTTTTCCCCATCTTCAAATGAGTCATCCATTTGTAAATTGTTGATTTCTTTGGAGGGGTGTCTTCATACACTTTCCCTAAACCATCAGTGATTTCACCATTCTTCCACCCAAGCTGCACCATAAATTTGATGTTTGTTGGTCCTTGCTTCAATTTCAGCAGAATTTATGTTGTTCTGGGTAGGGGACTTTTTCGTTTTTCAAACGGGTCCTTATCCTTCTTTGTACCTCAAACTAGATCCTGTTCAGATATGGTATAATAAGTTTGCATGAGTTTATTTCAGTGCAAAAATATTTTGAAATTCATATATAGTTTTTTCAGGAAATAATTTTTCATGAACAGTTCTAAGACACTTTTTATATGCATATATCCATCGATACACTATGTATATTTGTTATGTACACATAATTTATATGTCTATGTATTAATCCTCACAACAAGAAGATATTATTTTTATTTTTTAAATGAGTAAATTAAGCACAGAAAGGATGAATGACTTCCTTGAAATTACTCAACCTGGACTGAAATCCAGGCAATTTGCCTTTGCTCTGCTGATGCCCTTGGTGAGGAGAGGTCCTTGATGATGGGAGGATGAAATAAACCATGCAGAGTGGAAGTCAGGAGATTTTTCTTGCTGTGAGAAGATCCAGGGCAGAATTCAGCTGAGTGAATTGTCTGAAGAGCAAAATTTTGAATATAATTGCAAATAATCTCCAAAATGAGGAAAACACTACAGACAAGGAGGCTCCACAGCAAGCTTGCTGATGAGCTCAGGTTTCAAGAAGGTAGGAGGGACACCTCCCTCTCCTCCAGCCAGGCAGCCACTGCTCAGCCCTTCCCAACACCCAGCTAGAGGTGAGGAGATGCTAATGTAATTCACTGGGGTTCATGGCATTGCTTGGCTATGGTCACAGCATGGTCTGGTGGCACGCATAGTGTGGACCCCTTTCAGCATGCCACTGGATCAATGAGTAAAGATACCAGTCTCCTCTCTCCTGCTCCTCCTGACCCACGGCATTCCCGGGAGCCCTTGCCTTTTCTGAGACATTTGCACAGCAATTAATAAAAACATCTTTTGATCCTCTTCTGCTATTTTTCCCACACACAGAGCCTACTGGGAAGAAATGATAAGAGGTGATCAAAAGTTCAGCATTCCAGGATTCCTGGCAGTAAGGATACTTAACGGCATGAGAATTATGCCTTATTTTTCGGAAATAGGGCAACATACCAAGAACAAATTCAAAAGATGAGCATAACCTCTAAGAACAGTATCAGGATGCCTGAAGCCCAGAATGTACTGAGATTTTCAGAATGTCCTGGAAACAGAAAAATATTTTTTAGTAATAATAATAAAGACTTAAAAAAGGCATAGCCTCTACTTGACATGGATGGTGCCATGTCAACAGAAGACAAAAGGAAAGCAAAGCGATTCTTTCCTGTAGCATTCTCATCTTTACAGCCATAGCCATTCCCCTCCTTAAAAAATGGGGATCAAAACACGGTTAAGAGGGTATGGTGTTTTAAAAATATGTCCACAAATTATTTGATGCTCCTTCCTTCAAGAGGTAAAACTTCATTCTCCCCCACTTAAGTGTGGGCTAAATAGTGATTTGCTTTAACAAAAGAATGTGGTGGAAATAACAGAGTGATTCCAAGCATAGGTTAAAAAAGAAAAAAACAGGTTTGCAAAACCTGTTTTCTGTCAGAAGTTCATTTTTCTTGGGTAGAAGATACCTAGGAGTAGAATCACTGGGCCATATGGTATATTTTTGTTTAACTTTTTAAGGAACTGCCAAGTTATTATTCAAAGAGCCTGCACTATTTTACACTCCCACCAGCAATGTGTGAGGATTCCAATCTCTCCACAGTCTCACCAACACATGTTATTGCCTACCTTTTGGATTATAATCATCTCAGCAAGTGTGAAGTGACATCTCAATATCGTTCACAGTTCAAATTTTAAGCAAAATTCAAAGTTCCAAGCAATCATATGAAATGATAAAGCTCAACTAACTTAGATTCTGGTTCTTCCTCTTTATAATCACTATACTGTCCTTGTTAATTTCTAATCTACAGTTTAAAAAAAAAATCACAGGGATTGGAAACCGGAACTGAATAGAACAATTCAGAATTCTCATTTACTCTTGAAACAAACCCCTATGGCTGAGTCTGCCTGGGTCAAGGGCCAATTCTGATTAATGGTGAGTTCTCTGAATTAACTTTCTTATAGCCTTTTAAAATGTGTATTAAAGGATAGATAATGTGCTAATTTGAAGCCTACATGGATTTTGTCAAAACTCAGCAGCTACTGTAGCAATTCATTAGAATTTAGAACAATAAAATATCTTATCAGGGAAGAATAATTGGTCACCAAAATTGTTTAGAGTTGCCAACTCACCATGATAGTAAAAAGCAGTTGTAATTTTAGTTGGTGTCCTTCTGTTTTTAAATTGTCTCAGGTGCTGCAGTAATGAATGAACTCCTCCTCATGCCCCAGGCATGTGTCCCTGCACTTTGCTCTCCCCAAGAGGTGCCCCCAGTGGAGGACCATCCCTATCACTCCCAGAGGAAGCTATGACTGCTGTATACTGTAAACAGACAGTGCATTATAACAGCTTAAGTTGTCTTCTTTACAAACTGTCAAGGGACACTGGCCACCTGGCAGGTTGTTGGTTAGAAAATGGAGATCAGAGTGGCACAGAGAGCCATGTTCATGCCCTCACCCAGTAGGCTCTTACATGAAACCCACCTGGGTCTGGGCTTATGCTTACTTGAGCTCTACCTTCCCGGCGTAGAGTCCCCCTTGGAGAGAGGAAGAGAAATGTTCCAAGTAAACACCCTCTCCAATGTGACCTGATCATCGACAGACTTAACTAAGGAAGACAGGAGAGAAGAAAGTGAATGCATTCCTTCCCAGCTGGAGACATTGGCCAGCACTGGGGTGGAGGTGACACCAGGGCACTTCTCAAACCTAGACCTGCAAAGGGGCTAAAGCTTTGAGAGGCATACACAGGCCGCCAACCAGAGAAGTGAAGTCAGCTTGACATGACAGAAGGGCTCCTGGTTCAGAATGACAGGAAGCTGGTTCTGTAAAACCATAAAGAACATTCATTCAGCCCACATGGGCAGGTGGCCAGTCTTAGGACCACAAGAAAGGACATCTCAGAGGCAAGTGTCAGGAAAGCCCACCTGAGGCCTACCTGGACAGAGCAAACCTGGGCGATGGCCTTCTAGAGCCTGCTTCTTCTGTCTGTGCATCTCTCCAAGAAGACCGAGGGCCCAGCATCTTAGCCCTGCCTCCCTGCATTCTGTTCCGTGCTCACTGCACAACCCTCTGAGTAAGGTTTTGCCCCCATGGAGGGAGGCTCCTGGAAAGATAATGTGCATGCAGGCTCATAGAACTGCTCAGACCTCAGAGCAGAGAGGCAGGTATAGATCTGGAGTAAGGAGGTTGGGAGAAGAAGATGAGTTAAAAAAAAAAAAAAAGGGACCCTTCGCAATAGATGGGGCTTCCGTATTCCAGAGATATGTTTCCGCTCCCCACCTCCACTTAGCACCTCCCTGGGCCTCTGAGCAAATACCTGCAGAATCATCAGGCAATCCTTGAGCCAGACCATATGCAGTTTTAAAGAATGCTTATTTCAGGCCAGGCATGGTGGCTCACACCTGTAATCCTAGCACTCTGGGAGGCCAAGGTGGTAGATTGTCTGAGCTCACAGGTTCAAGAACAGCCTGAACAAGAGCGAGACACGGACTCTGAAAATAGCTAGGCGTTGTGGTGGGCACCTATAGTCCCAGCTACTTGAGATACTGAGACAAGAGAATCACTTGAGCCCAATAGTTTGAGGTTACTGCGACCTATGATACAGTGGCACTCTATTCAGGGCGACAAAGTGAGACAGTCTCAAAAAAAAAAAAAAAAAAAAGAATGACTATTTGTAACCATAATGGACATTTGCATGATTGGAAATTCTCAACGAGAGCCCAGTAATGAAAGCGGAGCTCTCAAGAATCCAAGAGCACATATCAAGCGGAGGCAGAGGGACTTGTGAATACCCTTTGATATCACAACCTCAAAATCCAGCTGTTTGCAAAGAACTCATGCCAGAGCACCATTATGCAAATTAAAATTGTAGTAGCCCTTCTTATTGGTGCATTAACATCTCTGAAATTTAGATGAAAGAGAGGGTCATATAAAGTGGCAAAATCCACCAGGGAGTCTTTTGTCATTATTGCTTGCTTAATGTGGCCATTCTCGCAGAAATTACTTCCCCATAATCACCCATCTCTACAGGAACAGCGCGGTTCTCAGCAGCATGTGGAATGCAGTTTCTGAGAAGCCTAAAAATTCAGAAAGCCTGGATTCTTTTTCCAGAAGACAAGCTATGAAACCTTTGTTCTCAAACATCATTCTATCTTAAACCTGCACCTTTCCACACTAGTATATCAAAGTAATTCTATGAATTGTTTTCTGTTTATAATACCAAAGGGAAAAAAAAAAGGCTTACCTCACCTCAGGATCTCAGCAAGCTGAGTGTGCCACACTAGACCTCTCCTCCCCACTTAGATTTGAGAGTACTGAACTTCCATTCACAGTCTGTATCAAGGGTAATTTAAAAGGTACACTTGCTTTAAAGGTTAATTAACATAACAATGGATCTAAACTAACCGTGTGACCTATCAATAAGGATAGATGGTGGATCTTGCAAGACCCTAACACTTTTGTCTGGGAGTAAGCAGATGATGGCCCTGGAGAAGAAGGAATAACCCAAAAGGGGAGAGAATCAGGGGAAGAGGTCTGAGTGTGAGGCAGGGCTGTGTTTGAAGCAGCCTGGAGTAGTTGGCTCTACCCTTTAATGGTGGAGGAAGATTCAGTCTCCTGGTTTTATTGGCATTCCCCTTGACCAGTTTTCATGCAAAGCCTTTCACAGGCACAGATTCCTGCATCTCTTCCTTTTTTTTTTTTTGAGATAGCGTCTCACTTGGTCACTCTTGGTAAAGTATCTTGACATCATAACTCATAGCAATCTCAAACTCTTGGGCTCAAGTGATCCCCTTGCCTCAGCCTCCCTAGTAACTGGGACTACAGGCACCCACCACAGCACTCAGCTATTTTTAGAGATGGTCTCGCTCTGGCTCAGGCTGGTCTTGAACCTGTGAGCTCAGGGCATTCTACCCAGAGTGCTGGGATTACATGCATCTCTTCTTAATATGCTAAAACTCCAGAAATTAAAAGAAATGTATGTTGGGGGGCCTAACACAACCACACACAAACCCTTTCCCCTCTCCCCTCTTTCCTCCTAAGACAAGACACTAAGGATCTGGCTAACCCACCCCCTGAGAAGTTGTTTGTGCCAGAAAACCCCAACTGGACAGGCAAGCTGTGGAATGTGCCAACCTTCTATGGCCCCATATAAAAGGGGTCTCTAACCGCCACCCAGGTGCAGAAGCCATCTTGGCACTGCCCAGGCAGTTCACCTTTTAACAAACCTGGCCTGAACATCTCTACTGCAGCTTCCTCTCTGGGCGCCATTAATGACACCTTCGGAAGTTCACTTGTATAGATTGTTGGATTTTGTTTAATTAAAATATTTACAAGTAACAAAGCTGGTAAGCAAAATACCCGCACAGGGTTCTCTTTCTTTCTGTGGCAAGAACACAACTTGACAAACAGAGTGATGGAGGACATGGGGCTCCTGTGTTTATTTAGCAAGCTGGAATGATGAAAAAAAAAACCCAAAACCTCTCCCCAGTGTGCTCCTCCTGTTGCCAACAGGGGAAAGTAACTGCAGGAACAACGGAGGGAGAAAGTCAGCTCTTAGGAACAAGTGAGCTGAAGGCTTTCCTCTTGGTAGCCCAGCGTTCTTTCAGTTTTTAGAGTCCAGGAAAAGAACAGAGACAGGGACACTGGCATAACACTTGCTGACTTTTTAAATAACTCAGTTCACTCCATCTCTCTCTCTCTTTCTGTTCTTCGTAAACCACACTAAGGACCCTGTGTTAACAACCCTGTGTTGTAGACAAATGCACAAACTCACATAGAGCTATATATGCAAGTGTCTATGTATACAGTACTTCTGTCATTATTTATTAGTGTTGTTCATAGAAACACAAGAGTGTTATGTATCTCTGCAAATATATTTCCTTACTCAATAATAAACCATGGCCCTCCTAAATTAGCTGTTTTTTCTATAATTTATTCTTTTTAATGACTGCTTAATATTTTTTAATAGATTCAACCCTCCCCTATTTATGAGGATTCACCTTGTTTCAGAATTTAACTATAGGAATAATGCTGTAACAAGCATTGTACATATATTCTTATTAAATTATACTATCATGTCTTTAGAATGACTTCCCAGGCTTGAGACTGGTTAATCAAAGTGTATGTGAATTTTTATTTTTTGAGACAGAGCCTCAAGCTGTTGCCCTGGATAGAGCGCTGTGGCATCACAGCTCACAGCAACCTCCAACTCCCAGGCTCAAGTGATTCTCCTGCCTCCTCCTCCCAAGTAGCTGGGACTACAGGCACCTGCCACAGCACCTAGCTATTTTTGGTTGCAGCCATCACTGTTGTTTGGGGGGCCCATGCTGGATTCGAACCCTCCAGCTTGGGTATATGTGGCTGGTGTCTTAGCCACTTGAGCCACAGGCACTGAGCTAGAATTTTTATTTTTAGAAGTGGAATTTCGGTTTTTTAAATGGCATGCTGCAATTTAAGAATTCATATTTCTAAATGGTTTTAGGAATTCATATTTCATTTGCAAAGAATGACAATACCTTTTCATCTGCATCCTTACATCTAAAGAGAGAGAGAGTGTTATTCTACTAGGTCATTAAACACAAAATGTCCAACTTCAAATCAAAAGTTTAGTTTATTATACCTCAAATGGGAAGTAGTACAATTAATCAAAGAGTGTGCCCAAACTATGGCACTGTTCTGCCATCTGAATGGTAGCTGTGTCCGCCAGCAGCAAAGAAGCTTGAAGAGTGAGGGTGATGAAATCATGAAATGTGTCTTCCACAGCTTGCTGAGAATTGAATATTTTTCCTCACAAAAAAAGTGGTCTGGAAGAAGCCTGGAAGAATTGGTGCAAGGTCTGGTAAATACAATGGATGAAAGAGCATTTCCATGTCCAGCCTCTGTAGCATTGTCTGTGTGACGTATGGTTGAGCCACGTCTTGCAAGAGGATTGACCTGTCGCTGTTGACCAATTTCTACTGCTTAATCTCAAACATCTCCATCATGTCACCCAGTAGGTTGCAGTGATTGACCAGGTTTCATGAAGCCTTAGCATCCAGCAACAGTGGACCACCAAGCAGATACCATTAGCTTTTTAAAAAATGAATATTCAGTTTGGGACTGTGTTTCGGCACTTCGTCTTTATCCAACCACTTTGTCAAACACTTGTGATGGTCAAAAAGAATCCATTTATCATCACACATGACAATACAGAATGAAAATGGTTCACCTTCCTGCTGTGATGGCAAAGGAAGACAAGGTTTGAGACAATTTCTTCTCTGACACTCGTTTATTTTTTTTATTTGTTTTATTTTTATTAAATTATAAATAATGTGAAATGCTTACATTGAACTAAGTAATACATCCATCACAATTATACTCTCTTCTTAATAGTTTTGAAAAGTACCACTGCATCATGCACATTAGGTGAGGTCCCCCCAGATACCCTCCCTTCTCCCCTCCTCTGTTTCTCCTCTCCCCTTCTACTTTCTGGACTACAGTTAAGTCTGATGCTCATTTCATTCACGTGTAACCCATCTGCCCAGCTTCTTTGCCTTGCCAATTTGTTTCAAATGGCCCAGTGTTGTTGGAATAGTGGCGTCAGACCTGGCAGCTAGTTCATGTGTAGGGTAAGATGGATTTGCTTCCACTATAGCTTTCAGTTTGTCATTCTCCAGGCTCAGGTTTCCCACGTGACTCTCTTTCCAGATTGAAATCACCGGAACAGACCTTCTCAAACCACCCCTGTACAGTGCATTCATTAGACACATCCTTCCCAAACACTTTGTTGACATTTTGAGCTGTCTGTGCTGCTTTGGATCCATGACAGAACTCATATTTGAAAATATCATGAACTTTTGACTTACCTATGGTTTTGCAAAAATTGCTCAAAAAACGGTTTTGAACGGTAATCATAAGCCAAAATGTATGTTTGAAAGAATGAGGATGTACCTTCCCAATAAAAGTAAAACAGGAAGGGTCAGAGTGAAATGTCAAGCATATCAATCAGACATTCCATGCTTAGTAACCTAATGTTTTGTGGTTAATTACATGGTTATAAAAGGATACTGCACTGTTACTTTAATTCACATTTCCCTGATTACCAATAATTTTTAGTATCCATATGTTCCACTTTGGGTAAATTACCCATCTATGTCTAGTTTCTGTCATTTGCTGCCCATTACTAAGAACTCTCAAGTTAACCATATTTACCTTTATCTCTAATCTGTGATACAAATACACTGTTAATATATTTCTGATCAACCCTGTTTCAATCTTTTATAGTTTTTGGTTTCTTATCTTGGTTAAGAAATCTCCACAAATCCTAAATTGTATATATAGCTTCCTATATTTTATTTTATAAATTATTCATTTCTCTATTTACTAATTTTTACAATGAAGTCTTCAGTAACCCAGAATTTATTTTTCTATATTCTGAGAGAGAAGTGCCCATTTCTATTTCCTTCTGGATGGATAGTATGTTGAGCCAACACCTCCTTCTCACCCTGAATTGAAATTGCAACTGCATAATATATTAAAATAGCACGTATTTTGGGACCTATATCTAAATTTGCTATTCAGTCCCTCTAATATTTATTTCAAAAATCAGTGCTTTATTTTTTTGATCATAGTGACTCTGCACTATTTTAATAGCTGCACTCACTATTCTTTTCATATATTTTATTATTAGGCATTTTATTTTTTCACATAAGGTTGAAGATCTTTTTTTTTCAGACAGTCTCATTCTGTCACCCTGGGTAGAGTGCCATGGCATCATCATAGCTCACAGTAATCTCAAACTTGTGAATTCAAGCAATCCTCTTGCTTCAGCCTCCTGAGTAGCTGGGACTACAGGCAGTCCCCACGATGACCAGCTCGTTTTTCTATTTCCAGAAGAGACAGAGTCTCACTCTTGCTCAGGCAATCCACCCATCTCAGCCTCTCAGAGTGCTATGAACTACCGTGCCTGCCTTCATATTAAATTTAAATGTTGTGATTCTAATTGCAGTATGTATTAGTATATAAGTAATACATACCTATGTAAATAATGAATGTTGAGAGATGTAAGATTTTCATTATTTTCATTCTACACACTTAAGAACTTAGTACCTTTAAGAACTTAGTATGATTTCCCATTTGTCTGAGTCCAGTTTTCAGGATTTTACGGTTTTCTTCACGTATTTTATTGTAATCATGAGTTGGTTTTTCCCATTTCCGTGTTTAAATGGTTTTTTGCTATTGATTGTTATGTATCAATCATCTGTGATACAAATACACTGTTAATATACACTGTGGCTCAAGTGGCTAAGGCACCAGCCACATATACCTAAGGTGGTGGATTTGAATTCAGCCTAGGCCTGCAAAACGACAATGATAGCTGCAACCAAAAAAAAATGGCCAGGCACTGTGGCAGGTGCCTGTGGGCCCAGCTACTTGGGAAGCAGAGGCAGGAGACTCACTTGAGTCCAGGAGTTGGAGGTTGCTCTGAGCTGTGATGCCACGGGACTCTACCCAGGGGGACAGCTTGAGGCTCCATCTCAAAAAAAAAAGAAAAAATTTCTTATCAATTTAAGTTTTTTTTTCTTAAGTCTGTTGGGTTTTCCAGGAATATAATAATATTTTCAGCAAAAAGAATTTTATTATTTCCTTTCCAATGTTTATACAAATCGTTATTTTTAATTTAATTTAATTTTAATGATAAGAGTCTCACTATGTTGTTCAGATTTCACTTAAACTTCTGAGTTCAAGGGATTTCCCCTGACTCGGTCTCCCCAGTAGCTGGGACTGCAGGTGTGCACCATCATGCCTGTCTTATACAAATTATTTTACTTCCTTTTCTTATCACATTTGTTAGAACCTCTAAGACAATAATAATGGCAAGACCAAGCCATCTTATCCAGTTCCTGATCATAATGAAGTGATTTCAGTGTTTTGCTGTTTAGAATAATGTTTTCTTATTTTTGGAGTTTTTGTTGTATTTTAAAAGGTTCTTCATGTACATATTTTTATAAAGTTATTATTAAGAATAGCTGCCAAATTTTTATTAAAATGAGTTTTCAACATCTATTGCCATGTTCATTTTTCTGCTTTAATATATTCATTTAATGAATTATGTTCCTGGATTTCCTGAAACTCCACCTTTGCATTCTTGCAATAAACTCAACTTGGCCATAATGTATTAGCCTGTCAATGCATTGTGGGGATTGTTCAAGCTAAAATTATATTTAGAGTTTTCCATATCTAATAAGTGATATTGGTCTTTTTGTATCACTTTTATCAGGTTTTAGTAATAAGATTGGACTTAGAAATATAATGATAAATTTTCCATCTTATTCTATAGTCTTAAACAGTTTAAATGACATCAGAATTGCTCGTTGTTTAAGGTTAAATAGTGTTCAGCTCTGAAATTATCAAATCCTGTTTGCTTGTTCAATAATACATTTTAATCATTTTTCTAATCTCTTCTGCAGTGCTTATACTATTCAAATATTCTACTTCTTCACTTTAATGATTTATATTTTCCTAGGAGATCATCGATGTTTTTCTAGGTTTCCAAATTACGTTAGATTAAAATTTTGCATGTGGTCAAGTATATGAGCAATTATTTTTGTAAAATATTACCCAAACATAAAAAACTTGCATGTTCTGTAGGATTCTAAATAAATACATTTATTTGTATTAAGTAAACAGAAATTTATTGAATCTACCTTGAACAAAACATCCACTGTGGCTCAGCATAAATAGGTCAACTTTCCACCTGTCTCCCTGGACCTGTCACTAAACTGTTCTGTAACGGCGTTCACCACACCTGACCCACTGGCTGGGTAATTCCTATTCAGGCTAAGCTTTCTTTTTGATGTCACTTTCCACAGGAAGTCTTCCTTGATGCCCTAGACTCGGTAGGGGAACAGTGTTAGAATTCACAGAACTTTTATTTGTTGGCACTTTTCTCATTTGTAATTATAAAGTTATTTGTACAGGTAATAGAGTAATCTCCCAATATCAAATAGGCTCCATGGATGGGACAGAGTCTGCTTTATCTTAGTTTCTCAAAACATAGCTGAACATAGTATGTACCTGGCACGTAGTGGGCAATCAATAAATATTTTTATATGAATGAATAAATGAACAAACACATAGTCTGTTAAGTAGAGGAAATATACATTCAAGAACTGTGGCTGGCAATTTTCCACCATATGGTTGGAAAGCCAGCCTCCCACATCAAGGACTGCTGACACAGACATGAGAGAGAGAAGCCGAGCTGACACATGGAGGAGAACAAGATTTCCCGCTCCCAAGAGCACATCCATCCCTCTTCAAAGTTTCAATCAGAGGCTCAATTTCATCCCCTTGCTTGGGTTTTATATGACCCACTCTAGCTTTATAATTTCATTTTTCACTGAAGCTAAATACAGTGGCAGATGCTTCAGCTTTGATCTAATATTCCTTTTTTGTTCTAGGTGCCGTCTAGGACACCACATTACAATTGGTTGCCAGCCCTTCAGGCTTCTCTTCCTCTTCCACATTTCTAGACAGGCTTCTCTAGTAATTTCATTGTATTTTTTGTGCTTTCTTTCATTCTGTCTAATTTTACATTTGCATTGTGTTCACTTTGATTTACTCTGTTGTCTACTCTTTTCCCTTTTGCTATTTTTTTTTTTTTTTTTTTTTTTTTTGCCGGCTCACTTAAGTTTATTTTTATTATCTTTTTCCTTCTGTTGATACTTTTGTACGGTAATTTTCTGTCCCATAAACAAGAAAACACATATTTCTGTCTTTTTTTTTGGTAGAGACACCTTGGTAGAATGTTGTCACAGATCAGCAACCTCCAACTCCTGGGCTTAGGTGATTCTCGTGCCTCCCAAGCAGCTGGGACCACAGGTGCCCACCACAATGCCCGGTTATGTTTTTGTTACAGTTTGGCCAGGGCCAGGTTTGAACCCACCACCCTCAGTATATGGGGCTGACGCCCTACTCACACTGTCATTTTTAAAACTAAACAAGATATAGTACAATTTACTTCCTTCTCCAAGATAGCCTGTAGAGATCAGTCTTTTAGAACACTTATTTTTTTTTGAGACAGAGTCTCACTATGTCACCCTCAGGAGAGTGCTGTGATGTCACAGGTCAGAGCAACTTCAAACTCCCGGACTTAAGTGATTTTCTTGCCTCAGCCTCCCAAGTAGCTGGGACTACAGGCATCTGCCACAACACCCGGCTATTTTTTGTTGCAGTCATCATTGTTGTTTAGCTGGCCCGGGCTGGGTTCGAACCCGCCACTAGAGTATGAGTCTGGTGCCGTGACCACTGTGCTGCAGCACTGAGCCTAGGACACTTCTTTTAGTGCCTCTGTTCTTCTCAACTCTACTTCTATCTAGACCGAGAAAAAACCTTTTAAGTGTTTTGGCTTCATTTCATTTCTCTTAACCCTAACTTCTAGGTTTTTCTAAAATGGCTTTTAGAGAGCTTTGGTTCCAGATTATTATTAGAACTGTTTTTACTGGCGTCAGATCTGTCCCTGGGCTCTGTGGCTGTCATTGGCTTTAAGTGTCCACGCACTGTGGGGCCCGTTTCTTTGCCTCTTCCCGCGCTCCCGTCTCGGGTGGTGGTGATGTGTAGTCACGACGCTGTTCGGCTACAGGTTTTATTTTCCTCCTCCTTCTGCTTGGAGAATGATGGATAGTTTCAATGTGCACATTCAAGTGCAGGTTATTCTAGATGTGTGAGCGACATACTCTCTGCATCACAGCACACCCACACTTGTGTCCTCCGCCCAGAAAGGCCAATGGCCTCTAGAGTGACTCACGGAGCTAAGGCCGCAGGGCTTTTCTCTAGGTCTCCATCTTCTATTTGAGCTGTAGCATGAGAAACATTGAGTGACAGTCCTATTCTTTAGATGACTGGCTATTTCTGTCTGGAAATGTGTCACATTTTCCCTTCATTCTTAAAATTTAAAAATTTCCCAGACTGGCTTCTGAGACTGTGTGGTTTTTTGTTTGTTTTGTTTTTTATTTCTTAATCATCCCTTCCACTTGGAACGTGATGGATAGTTTCGATGTGCACTCTCAGGTTGAGAGAGTGTTCTTAATCTTGGTGACATTTTCTTTTTTAATTGGTCCAGCCATGGCCTCATCTCCATCTGTTCCTTTCCTCCTGTGTGGACCCTCTTTCACCAACATTGGTTTGTCCTCTGAACGCCCACTGTGGTCTACCGTGATGGTCTTCTCCTTGGATTTTACCTCCAGGTGAAATTCTAGGCCAGTAAGGCGGGTCTCCTCAGTGACTGCCACTCTCTTTAAGTTCATTTACTGGCATTTTCCATATAGAAATCATGCAAGAAGTCTTTGAAAAGTGTAACTGACTACTCTCAGATGTGTCTACATTCTGGTTCAATTTCAATCAGGTGGTTAATGGACTTAGCCTGTGTGTTTTTCCTCTTTCAGGCTCCTGGTTTCCCCTCCCCCCCCAACACTGGGGCTCAGCTCCTGCCATGGGAATCCTCCAGATGATTGCAGGGAACAGTGCTTCTCAAACGTGGTCTGCAGAGCCCCGGACGTCCCTGAGACTCTTTCCCGAAGTCCACAAGGTCAAACTGCTTTCATGGTAATACTAACATGTTATTTGCCTTTTTCTCCAATGACCCAAAAGCAATGGTAGGTAAAACTGCTGCTTCCTTAGCATGAATCAAAGCAGTGTAGCCAAAACATACCAGTTGTCATTGTACCCTCACAACCACATATGGAGAAAACTGAGGATTAAAGCCTTGCGTAGTTTGCAAAGGTCACTGGGATAAAAGGCAGAACTGGGCTCCCCTCCAGCCTCAGGGATACCAGGCTGTTCTGTAATCCCTCATAAACCAGCTCCAATTCTGGAGAAAGAAAACAGGCTGAAAGTAAAAATACTCATAAAACATGCCAATACTTTTTACAAGAGTAATGACTGAGGAAAAGAAAAATCTTTTTTCCTCACTTTTCCTTCATCTTTAAAGTCATCCAACACCTCATGTGCTACTTTGGCAACCAGGAGAAAAGCTCATCCTGTTCCCAAACCCGGGAGTGACCTGACCAAAGTGCTCAGAGGTAGCACTGCCCCCTTCTGAGCCAAGCCCCGTTCTTCACCACACCCTGGGTTTTCTCCTCTGCTACCATGTCTGTGTTTTTCACCAGGATAAAAAGCAGGTGTGGACTCTCATAAGAGAACCAAATCCTCCTTTTTTCTTCCAGCAAAATAATTTCCTTGTCCTGGAAGCAGGACTGGATGCATAATTTAAAGGACCCAAAGCAAAATGAAAATGAGGGCCATTTATTTTAAAAGCAGGAGAAAGTACTATTAAAGGTAATGAAATATAAAGATTTTTTAAAGTATCTTGATACTTATAAAAAATAAAATAGGGGTAATAGTGATGGACAAATAGCAGTGTGAACAGATAGTTTGGCAAGATAATATTTTGATGTCAATTTTATAGAATGCAAAAAATGATAATAGTTTACTAATGTGATGTCTTGATTGATCATAAGATTTTGAGGATTCGCTTCTCTAGAAATGTACTAGCTCATCAAAATCTATACCTTCAGCCACTTTACTTTTAGTAGATACATATAACTGAAAGCAATATCAGTCACTCTTGCAAATGGAAGATTACAAATAACTTTTAGTAATCTTTAATTTGGGGAAGGGCCCTTCTGAGTATGCAGCTGTTACTAGACCTATTAAAAGTATTTTTTATACATCAATACATTGATGGGGTACAATGTGCTGACTTCATATAGAATTAGGAGTGTTTACATCACACTGGCTAGTATATACCTCATCTCGTTTACTTAATTATTATGTAAACATGTATACTCTATACTTAATAGATCTGACATGTACCTGTGCATTATGCACCATAGGTGTGATCCCACCATTCACCTCCCTGATCTGACCTCCCTGTTTCTCCCTCCTTCATTCTGAGCCATGGTTGTGATCTATTCGTCATATAAAAGTGTGAGTGACTGTAAATTGGTTTCATAATAGTACTAAGTACATTGGATATTTTTTCTTCCATTCTTGAGATACTTTACTAAGTAGGATATGTTCCAACTCCATCCATGTAAACGTAAAAGAAGTAAAACCTCCATCTTTTTTAAGGCTGCATAACATTCCATGGTATACATATACCACAAAACGTTGATGGGCATTTTGGAGCTGGGTGCAGTGGCTCACACCTGTAATCCCAGCACTCTGGAAGGCTGAGGCAAGAAGATTGCCTGAGCAAGAGCAAGGCACTGTCTCTACTAAAAATAGAAAAATTAGCCAGGCATTGTAGCAGACACCTAGTCCCAGCTACTGGGGAGGCTGAGGCAAGAGGATCCCTTGAGCCCAAGAGTTTGAGGTTGCTGTGAGCTAAGATGCCCCAACACTCTTCCAAGGGTAACCAAGTGAGAATCTGTCTCAAAAAAAAAAAAATGAGTATTTTGGGATTATCTTCAGAAATTGTATGGCAATAAATTTCAGATAAATTATATCAAACATAAATTTTATTGCACCATTGCACCTAGAACTGATGATTCTCACAGAATGATTTCCCTAAAAGTTTCAGCTCTGTGCAAATTGGTTTTATGTAAGTATGACGTTAACTTTCTTTTTTTTTTTTTTTTAAATTTTTGAGACAGTCCTACTTTGTCACCCTCAGTAGAGTGCCACAGTATCATAGCTCACAGCAACCTCAAACTCTTGGGCTTAATGGATCCTCTTGCTTCAGCCTCCTGAATAGCTGGGACTATAGGTACCCACAACAACACCTGGCTATTTTTTAGAGATGGGGTCTCACTCTTGCTCAGGATGGTCTCCAACTCCTGAGCTCAGGCAATCCACCCACCTTAGTCCTCCCAGAGTGCTAGGATTACAGGTGTTAGCCACCAAGCTCAGCCTGAAGTTAACTTTCAATGTGGATTGATAGTGTTATTTTAACATGGCCTCTGAAATTTTCTATAATTTGTGCAACTGCCATTGGCACTGCTGCTACTGCTGCTGTGGCAAACCTTGGCCTGGTCGCCTCTCAAAAAACCACTTTACCTCGATGTCCTTGAGGACCGAGGAGACCACTGTGTGTGCACACTGCCTACTGTGCCCCGCCTGCTGCGAGGACACAGCAATCCCTGTGTGCACTGCTGCCTGGCGTGTCCCCTCTGTCCAGGTGCTTGCTCCAGCGGCCCATCAGACAGCATCTCAAAACACAAGTGCAATGAAAACATTAAGAATTTCAAGATAGTCACAGAACATTAATATCAGCACAAGTCCCTGATTGTTGATCCAATGAAATTGGTCACACTGCCGGGAAGCCAGCCCTTCCTGGAGACAGAATACTGCAATGGGAACTTCTGGTTTCACACTCACTAGTGGTTTGGATTCAAGTGTTTAATGTACTTTTTATTGCCAGTCAAGTAATTTGTCTTATAAACCTGCCGTTTACGGTCTCCCCTTCTAGACACTGTAAAGGCTTCCTGCAGCTCTCTAAGCCAGCAATGTGTCTCTTCTCCTTAAAAATCAGTTGGCTAATTTTTCTAGCAAACCAATGTGAACCTAACCTGAATAGTCACTAATGACTTTCTGAGCCCCTAACTTTCTCAAGGAGTTGATATTTCAGGCACAGAGAAACACTGGACTCACCTTCCCACTGGAAAGATCAGGGCTGTAAATTCAGGTCACGGCATAATTCAGACTGTGAGTTCTGGAGTAATCCAGCCTATCCAAATCCCACTTATGCCTCCCCTTTCCTGTCATAAGCCCTTAGCATAAGCTCAGGTTTCCATATGTCCCTCTAAAATTTAGGTGTTGATGACATGATAGTATTAAGAGGTGGGAACGTTAAGAGGTAATTAGGCCATGAGGGCTCCTTTTTTGCTAGTAGGATTAAGGCCCTTATAAGACAGGTTTGTAGGTGTTCAGCTAGTTCCATCTCTCATCCTCTGCCTTCTACCATGTGAGGACGCAGCAAGAAGGCCCTCACAAGATGTCAGTGCCTTGATCTTGGACTTCCAACCTCCAGAACTTGTGAAAAATAAAGTCCTATTCTTTATAAACAACCCAGTCTGTATATTCTGTTACAGCAACACAAATAAATGGACTAAGACAGCTCATTGTTAACCTATGTATACCTGTTTTCTCATCTTTAAAATGGGGACCATGGCATATCTTCAAGATAGGGTTTGATAAACATTTATTGCTATTCAATTCTAAATAAATGTGGTTCAGTCTCTTAGCTTCCAGCAGTGACATTCCAAAGACCAACATAAATTCTTTTCTGTGAAATGGAGAGGATGTTCACTACTGCTTTCTGAAGAGGTCTTCAAGACAATAGAAATGAGAATCCAATTGAACAAGGCCACTGAAAATGTGCAGTGGGGTGGAGGCTGCAGGATCAGCTGAGGCTGTGTGTGTGTGTGTGTACTCGTGCAAGCATCCCTGGGTCTGCACATTGATCTGCCCTATACTTACTTAAAAGAAGGTCCTGAGTGTCCACGTATGTCACCAAGAAAGACATGTGCCTTTCATTTGATCACGGGCTTTGCTTCCTCTTGTTTACGTGGCGCTGTCAGCAGAGCTCCAGGGAAACAGCACAGTGAAGTAGTACAGAACGCAGCCCCTCCTCTTACCCACACAAGACAAAGAACAGGCATTTATTGTAGTGTTTTATTCTGTTCTAAGAGGGATGAGTCTTTTCAAACCTTCCTTATGTTTGATCATGAATGTGAAGTAGCAGCAATAGCAAGTTCTGTAAAAAAGGAACTGAGAATTTAAAAAGAAATTCACAGGAAAGTTTCGTCAGCTGTGCTAGTATGTACCAAAAGGTGAATTAGGTTTAATTTATCAGCACACTATGCCAATAGGCAGGCATGTTAAAAATTAATTTCTTCCTTGATAGACTTTATAAAATATAAGTGTGACCTGTTCCAAGGAAATGAAATCATCAGACATGATGAAGTTATAACATTTCATTAAATTCTCCCATGAGATTTGTGTTATAGAAGATCAGCAGGTGTCACGGCCACTAAATGGTCACCAAATTCGTGTCCTTCCCAGTGCCCCCACTCAGAGGAGGGTTGGCTGTCCAGTTGCCCCAGACGATGCTTGTTTCATTTTTTGTCTTCACTGCGAGCTGTATCGGGGTTCAAGGAGAAGCCAAACAAAGGGAAGAGGAACTTTTTTGAGATTTCCCAACAGAGGGAATGTTACACAGGGAACTGGTCATAGGGGTGGGTGATGGATGAGCCAAGAAGCCAACAGGGGATGGTGAAGAGATGCCGAGTAGAGGCAGCAGAAAGCTGCCATCTCCCCTGGAGTGCAGGATGAAGAGGATGTATAACTGGGCCCTGTCGACTAGGGTCACCTGGGAGAGGCTGGCAGGCCCCTCCAGTGAGACTGGACCCACAAAAAACATGCAGGGCAGCATCACAGAACAGTAAATTGTAATCCCGGCCATCAAGAGTTTGTAAAAGTCCCCAAGTGATCCTAAAGTCCAGCCAGGATTGAGAATCACTGCTCAAGGGGTCTAGCCAGAATCTGCATTCCTACTTTGACTCTGTCCCAGACCCAGCAAATCGGGAGGAGAGCTATGCACATCCCATCACTTGAAGTCTGGAGACAGAGTCAAAAGATACGGAGAGATGAGACAGCCAACCAGATGTCAGACACCTTTGAAGAAACATCTGAGAACCAGATTTGACTAATAGAACTTTCCTTCACAGGTAACTTCTTAGTAATTGTTCTATAAAAAAAAAATACTATTTTAAGTAGGCATATTTTGCTTAATGTGTGTTGAAAAGCATGATTAAGTATCACACTGTATGCCAATTACAGTAAAGCATTATCTAGCACAACAGATGAAAAAGTCATTTCAAATACCTACAAATCGACTAGACTAGGCTATCCTGCTTAATAACTTCATCGACTTGCCCATATTGGATGTGCGCTAATTATTTGTTGAAAGAAATGATCATCAAAGGAAGATTAGTGTTCATTGTGATATCATTGTGCTTTTTATTGTATTTTAATTCTGGGAAAATTGATAATCGATGATGATATATATAATGAATCTTTTAATGAGAAGCACACATCTTAATATGATCTTGTTCTAAATGACTGAGAAGGCATTTCAAGATTTTGTACAGCCCTAGGGTAATCACCATGAACACCAATTACTATCATGAATGTTGTGAAAGAGAAGTCTGACTGGCAAAATGCCAGATCACAGAGTTCAGCTGAGCCCCAGGTAACCAGAAAAACAGTTCACTCCTTTTAAAAAACCACCTGTAATAAGTTTCTGTGCCCTTTTCATTAGACGTGTATTCATACAAGAAATGTTTATTGGGCAATTAATATTTGTTCTGGGGAATAACAAGACAGATGAGGTCCCTGCCTGGGAGCACTTTATAATCGAATGGAAGAGAATAAACAATCGTGCCAGTGCCCATGGAAGGTGGCAGGTGCTAATTCTGATGTTCAGCAACATTTGGGGATGACTGGGCCAGAGGACACGAGGGGGAAGGCTCGAGAGCAAACGCCAGCTGAGAGTAGGAAGCACAGACACTCATTAGAAGCATCTGAAGAGGGAAGTGACCAAACCAAAAAGACACTTGATGTGCCGGAAGAACGCAAACCAGAAGACGAGTTAGGAATTATGGGAAAGTTCCTGTAAGCAAAGGGGCCAAAGAGGAAAATGGCAGCAAGAATCCAAGTGAAGGTGGACGCTAGAGAATTGGATGAAAAGAAATTATAAGATTTCACGCCTGAATATTGCCGCGAGTTGTTTGAGGGAAATAGGGAAACAGAAAGAAGAGCTAATTAGAAAAGAAAGACGGGCTCGGTGCCTGTGGCTCAGTCGGCTAAGGCGCCAGCCACGTACACCTAAGGTGGTGGGTTCGAATCCCCAGCCCGGCCAGCCAAACAACAATGATGGCTGCAACAAAAAAATGGCCAGGCGTTGTGGAGGGCACCTGTGGTCCCAGCTACTTGGGAGGCAGAGGCAGGAGACTCGCTTGAGCCCAGGAGTTGGAGGTTGCTATGAGCTGTGATGCCATGGCACTCTACCCAGGGGGATAGCGTGAGGCTCTGTCTCAAAAAAAAAAAAAAAAAAAGAAAAGAAAGACAACAACACATCTTCCCTTGACACGTCCGGTTGGAGGCTGGATAGACATCTAACAGGCGGCATCACCACGAATGCACAGAAGGTCTCACTGTGTATGCAGCCATTCTACTATGACGCTGGGGTTGTGCAGCCTGTATCCCAGAAGCAAGACACTCACTTATCGCTCATAGCCCAAACTATGCTGAATAAAAGTGTAAATTCCTTGGTTAACACAGTATCTTTTCAGTCTTTCAAAAGTAACAGTGCAAGTGACCTTTATATTCACCAGAGAAGTACTTATTTTCACACCGCTTTAACAAATCACAATGGTGATTAGAGCACGGTCCTGGCTTTACGTTGATAAAAGTAGATCCAGTGGCCACCACAGGAGCAGTGATGAGCTGTGAAGGGCCTGACTTTGGCACACTGCAAGTCTGTGCTTCTCTGGCAAGGGCTGCAGAGACGACTGAGACAGAGGAGATGGTGTTTTGTGTTTGTGTCGCAGCAGGGCTGGTAAGAGCCCCCACAGTTTGCTTTATGAGCACAGCATTTTATTGACTCTTCTTCCTTTTTCTCTCTCCCTTTAGAGGTCCCAGAAGTGGATTCCGTGTGAGAAAGCCCGATAATAATAGTAATTTACATCTAGACAATGCTTTGATATTTGCAAAACACCCTCCTATATGACATTAACACACTGAAGCATCCTAGTAACACTGGCATATGGGTGCCTTACAGACAGATGCCCGAACACAGAAACAGCGTGGCAATTACACCCAGGTCTCTTGACCTCTCCAGGTGGGGAAGGGAAGGTCTATGGCAGTCTCAGAAGAACTCCTTCTAGAAATAGGTTTTACTTTGTTTTGTTTTGTTTTAGACTTCAAGCTGTCCAACCCAATCAATCCTCTTTCAAGAGACTAGCTTCATTTCCCTTCATTTAATATGTAAAATTATTAAATATATTCTTAATAATGAAAAGAAATTCTTCAAATTTAAAACTTTAATGTGTCATAATTTACATCTTGTCCATCAGTAAATACACATATACCTTTATGTAGTTATTATATCTATCTGCTATTTTTTCATTCTGTTTTTTTATTATCTCATATTGAACATAAGTCAGCAGAAGATGTTTGAGCATATAGGATGTTTGTAGCATAACGCTCTTGATTCAATAATTCTTCTAATACAGTGATTTTCAATGGGTATCCGTGAGAAGATCTTAGGTGTGCAGCAAAAATTTTTAAAGATCATTAATTAAATTATTTTCAAAAGAAGTTCAAAGCTCAGTAAATATATTCTTTATTTAACTCTTTGTTTTGATCAACAAAGTTTAACTATAGGTTCAAATGTGCCATGAGATTAAAAAAAAAAAAAAGATTGAAAAACACTGTTCTAATATGTTAAAAATAAGAAGGGAAAAAGCAGTTAATTTTGTCCTTTTAAAAAAATCTTATATTAAAATTAACTTCAGGCTGGGCGCCTGTGGCTCAGTCAGCTAAGGCGCCAGCCATGTACACCTAAGGTGGCGGGTTTGAATCCCCAGCCCGGACCCGCCAAACAACAATGATGGCTGCAACCAAAATATGGCTGGGCATTGTGGCGGGCGCCTGTGGTCCCAGCTACTTGGGAGGCAGAGGCAGGAGACTCGCTTGAGCCCAGGAGTTGGAGGTTGCTATGAGCTGTGATGCCATGGCACGCTACCCAGGGGGATAGCTTGAGGCTCCGTCTCAAAAAAAAAGAACAAAAAAAAAACAAGAACGGACCTAATAGATTTCTCAAAGGAAAACACACAAATGGCTAACATACATAGAAAAAACGTTCAGCACCACTAATCATTAAGAAAATGCAAATTAAACCACAATGAGATATCACTTCACACCTATAAGAATGTCTATTATCAAAAAAAACAAAAGTTGTGGAACAGAACATGAAGGAGCAAGATATCAGCAAAGATAAAGCCTTGAGAGGCTTAGGGACCAGTAAGAAAAGTAGGTAGAATGGTTCAGTTCTCCTGTCCCCAAATCTCTGGCAGTCAGTGGGCTCCTAAAAGCTATTGGAGTGCTCTTCTATCCTCACAACCCCCCAAACAGCTGCTGCTAGTGAACTGGGAGCTTCTGGATCTGTGTGACCCCAGAGCCTGGACATTCTGGGTGGGCTGTCTGTTAGAGAGCGAGACAGAGACGACCAGAGTGCTTGCTTTCTTCCATTCAGACTTTTTCCTCCCCTTCATTTACCCCGCTGTGGCTGCGGAGAGCCAGTTGAGCCAGACCTCGCAGGAACTTCTTTTCCTCTTCTACTTTTGCCTCTACTACATGGGGACTTCCACAGAGGGTGGAACTCAGATCTTTTTTCTAGGGGTCCTGCAACAGACGGGTACTTAGACTGTGAGTTCCCTCCCTGGTGACCCCACCAGAGTGGGGTGTGTCCCCTTAGAGGGAGACACTGAACCTGCTTGTGCACCCTGTGGAAAACTCAGGACCAGGGCATTTCTCCCTGGCATGGTCTGTAGTTCATCTTCAGGGACCTGAGATAGATCCACAGCCCAGATTCTGTACTCTCAGGTCTTAATCAAGTTCTTGGGGGAAGGGAGGAGATTTGTGAGGTAGTCTCAGTAGTTGAAGCTGTCCACGTGAGCAATTTGAGAGAGTGCAGTGTGGGTCCTAATTGGTATGTGTTAGTGGGGTGTGCTTCCCTTCGTGAGAGGACTACAGCATGCTTTAGACTTTCATATTCTAAATTGCAGATAGCCGCACTTCTTTCTGCAAGCAGGCTTTCTGATTGAGTGAGGCCACTGCAGCCCATCCCCAACAGCCTTGCCTAGAAGCTGAGAGCAGATTTTTAACTTCTGCTAAAATAGATACCTTACCAGCTTTTGTGGAACCAGAGGATGGGTCACCCAATCCAACCCCTCTGCTGTGAAAGAGAATTAGGACTCACCTTAAGTGCCAGGGCTTCACTCACCACCTGAGGCAATCAAGTGCTTTTCCTGAGGGACTAGAGCCACTTACAGGACCCAAAAACCACACCGTAGCCTGTTTTTCCTGGGAAGCACTGCCTATTGACAAGGAGGCCAATTTACATACCCTTTACAGCATTTACTAACTCAATTATATAGGGGTGTACTTGAGTTTCACCCACAAACACCACCCACTATCTCAGAGGTTAAACTGAGTATGCCATTATCTAAACAAAAGAAAATCCAAAATAAGAAGCAAAAGCTGCTCCAGATGAGGGGGAATTAGCAAAAGATCTCCAGATACATGAAGTCAGAATGGAAGGACACCCCTAAAAGAAAACAATAACTCTGTACCAATGGAAACAGACTGACAAAGAATTTCAAATACGAAGTGTAAGGAAGCTCAACAAAATACAAAAGAAAACAGAACCCAACAAAAAGAACTCCACAGAAATGATGCAAGAAATAAATGAAAAATTCACAAAAGAAATCAAAGTATTAAAAAAAAGAATAAAACAGAGCTTCTGGAAATGAAAAATTCATTCAAGGAAACACAAAACACAGGGGAAAATATTAAGAATAGGCTAGATCAGGCAGAAGAAAGAATCTCAGAGCTAGACCAGCACTGAATTAAACAAGTCAGTCGAAGATAAAGAACAGAGCAATAAGAAGTAATGAACAAAGCCTACAAGCAATTTGAGATTATGTAAAGAGGCTTAACATAAGAATCATAGGCTTTCCTGGGGATAAAGAAGAAAATACACAGAGGTTGGAACCCAATCCAGCCCCACTCAGCTATACCCTCCCAACCCACCTCTGCTGGAAATGCTCAACCCACTTGAGGAAAATGCCCAAAGTGTTCCTAGAAATCTGGGCATCCAGGTACTGGAAGTGCAATAGACTCCCAGGAGATTCATCACCCAGGGACAATCACCTATAGTCGCCTGACTGGCCAAAGTTAACACAAAAGAGGAACTCCTCTGAACCATAATGCAAAAAAGCATCAGGCAATTTATAAAAAAAAAACACCCAGACTAACTGTAGACTTCTGAAGTGAGACCTTACAAGCTAGAAGGGACTGGGGTTCCTTTCTCAGTCTTCTCAAAGAGAATAATGGCCAACCTAGAATTCTGTATCCTATACAACAAAGTTTCTTTTTTTTTTTTTTTTTTTGAGACGGAGCCTCACGCTATCCCCCTGGGTAGAGTGCCATGGCATCCCAGCTCATAGCAACCTCCAACTCCTGGGCTCAAGCGAGTCTCCCGCCTCCACCTCCCAAGTAGCTAGGGCCACAGGCGCCCGCCACAACGCCCGGCCATTTTTTGGTTGCAGCCATCATTGTTGTTTGGCGGGCCATGGCTGGGGATTCGAACCCGCCACCTTAGGTGTACATGGCTGGCGCCTTAGTCGATTGAGCCACAGGCGCCGAGCCAACAAAGTTTCTTAGATGAGGGAGAAATAAAGACATTCCCAGACAAGCAAACACTGAGGAAATTTGTCAAGACCAGACCTGTCCCACAAGAAGTACTCAGAACTGCATTATAAACGGACTAGCACAACAGATGCCCACCAATGTTAAACCATCCAAAAGCTAAAAGTCATAGTTACCACAAAGGTTCAAGAGCTAAAACAAAGTAATAAAGTTCTACTCAATAGGATGAACAGAAATCTACTCTATTTACCAATTCTTTCAATAAATGTGAATGGCTTGAATTCTCTAATCAAGAGACAGGCTGGCTGAAAGAATTAAAGAAAAAAATAGGATGGCTCAGCACCTGTAGCTCAGTGGTTAGGGCGCAAGCCACATACACTGGGGCTGGTGGATTCAAACCTGTCGAAAGCCTGCTGAACAACAACAACAAAAATTGCCAGGCTCGGTACCCATAGGTCAAGTGGCTAAGGCACCAGCCACATACACCTGCCAAATAATGAGAACTACAACCAAAAAAAAAAAAAAATAGCCGGGCATTTTGGCAGGCATCTGTAGTCCCACTACTTGGGAGGCTGAGGCAAGACAATCGCTTAAGCCCAGGAGTTTGAGATTGCTGTGAGCTGTGACCACATAGCACTCTACCAAGGGTGGCATAGTAAGATCCTGTCTCAAAAAAAAAATTGCCAGGCATGTGGTGGGCACCTGTAATCCCAGCTGCTTGGGAGGCTGAGGCAAGAGAATCACTTTAAGCTCAAGATGTTGAATGTGCCGTCAGGTGTGACACCACGGCACTCTACAAGGGCAACATAGTGAGACTCTGTCTCAACAAAAAAGCCAAGTATCTGGTCTCCAGGAAACATATCTCCCCACAAGGACTCATTGAAACTCAAGGTGAAGTGATGGAAAATGATATTACGGCATGGTGCCTCACTCCTATAATCCTAGCACTCTGGGAGGCCAAGGTGGGTGCATT
The DNA here is from genome assembly GCA_963574575.1 of Galagoides demidoff. Lineage (NCBI taxonomy): Eukaryota > Metazoa > Chordata > Mammalia > Primates > Galagidae > Galagoides > Galagoides demidoff. The sequence continues at coordinate 700 of CAUYQV010034012.1, read as the reverse complement.
GTCCTGAGTTCACAAGTTCGAGACCAGCCTGAGCAAGAGTGAGACCCATCTCTAAAAAAAGTTGGCATTGTGGCAGATGCCTGTAAATCCCAGCTACTGGCTTGGTGCCTGTGGCTCAATCGGCTAAGGCGCCAGCCACACACACCTAAGGTGGCGGGTTCGAATCCCCAGCCCCGGCCCGCCAAACAACGATGGCTGCAACCAAAAAATGGCCAGGCGTTGTGGCGGGCACCTGTGGTCCCAGCTACTTGGGAGGCGGAGGCAGGAGACTCGCTTGAGCCCAGGAGTTGGAGGTTGCTATGAGCTGTGATGCCATGGCACTCTACCCAGGAGGACAGCTTGAGGCTCTGTCTCAAAAAAAAAAAAAATTGTATATCTGGGTGGCGCCTGTGGTGCAAAGGAGTAGGGCGCCGCCCCATATGCCAGAGGTGGTGGGTTCAAACCCAGCCCTGGGGCTCGGCGCCTGTGGCTCAATCAGCTAAGGCACCAGCCACGTACACCTAAGGTGGTGGGTTTGAATCCCCAGCCCGGGCCTGCCAAACAACAATGATGGCTGCAACAAAAAATGGCTGGGCGTTGTGGCTGGCGCCTGTGGTCCCAGCTACTTGGGAGGCGGAGGCAGGAGACTCGCTTGAGCCCAGGAGTTGGAGGTTGCTATGAGGTGTGACGCCATGGCACTCTACCCAGGGGGATAGCTTGA
>CAUYQV010034009.1:0-24925 GCA_963574575.1 Galagoides demidoff | reverse complement strand
TCTCACTCTCTCCCTCTCTCTCCTTCTCTCTTTCTCTCTCCCTCCCACCCTCTCTCTCCCTCTCTCTCCTTCTCTATCCCTCTCTTTCCCTCCCTCTCTCTCTCCCCCTCTCTCCTCTCTCTCTCCCTCTCCTTCCCTATCTCCCTCCCTCCCTCTGTCCCCCTCTCTCTCCTTTTCCTTTTCTCTATCTCCTTCCACTTCCTTCCTTCTCCCTCCTATTTCCTCTCACCACTTTTCCTTCATAGCATGTGGGATATGAGCATTCAAACAATCACTCTTTATTGCACATGACATAAACTCTAAACAAGGGAAACCAGATCCCACAGAGGAGCCCCAAATGAGCTAGATAAAACCCAGGAAGCTGAACCCATCAGCTGCATCCTGGGGCCTCCTGTTCTGCAGGAACCCGGCTTCTTGTCATGGGGCTTCCTTCCCGGGAGATGACCACTCCAACACAGGAAAAAACACTCCAGTAAAACAGAGACCTTCAAAATATCTTTTGACCCTAACCTGGTATTTTAGTCTTTATAAAAAGCCAGTCATTAATTAGTGTTAGGTCAGAGAACATTCTAGTATCACTTATGTTTTATTCCTCTTTCTCTAAAAGGTCAAACAGCAACAATCAGGGACACACAAATTCCCAGTAGGGCAGTGGAAGGGTAAGGAATTAATTCTGCTTCTGATTTACATGAGGACCTTTCTCCAGCCTTCACTGTGATTAAACGTAGCAGTTTCAGAGTTTCGCAGAGCTCACCCATGCCATGGGTTTTGCAGACAATTTACAGATTAAATTATCTCAGATCCTAAAGAAAAGTTGCAGGAATTAAATATACTCTGCAGGGAATTCATTATTATTAATTATTCCATAAAGGTTTGATTCTTAGGAAACAAGATCTGATTATCAAGGTGCTTTTCTAAAGACTGATTTTGATGGCAAGTGAGGAAGATGGGAACATCATCTCCCTTTTATACAGGCTGCTACCCGCAGGTGTTTGTTAGGACTGTGCAGAAATGATGAATTCTTGTTATGTTTTTTCCTCTAAAAGTAATGCAGTTGTACTACGTGGCCTGTAAAATAGTAGAACCAGTTAGTATGTATTTTTCTGTATTTGCCTAAATGTGTGAAAAATGTCTCTATAAACATTTAAGAGGTTAACTTTGTCCTGTTTAAGTCCCTTGAAACTAAACCTGAGCTATTTATTCCGATAGAATTGGACATAAATTTGGTATGACTTTTCCTTTTATCATTCACAATTGTCTTTTTCTTTTCACTCTTAAATTTACAAGGTCTTTATATCCGTTCTGCTTTCTTTACGTTTTCCTTTCAGTTCCTCTTCTTACACTGTTTGCTTTTTACCAGCCCTGAAGGACCTCTGTTGTCATCATTAACATTGGGATGGCAATAATATTTTACAAAATGCTTTACAATTGCTTTTTATAAGTTATTCTCCCGCCTTCAATAACGGGCAGTGATTGTCCACAACACTGCAGAGCCCTGCTGTTATTCTGACCCTCAGTGGACTCAAGAGCTTTCCACGGAAACAGCTCTCAGTTTGGGGCTACGCAGGTTTCTAAATCCATGAGTTGCAGGAGCCTTGAAACTTTCTTGTGGTGTTTTATGCTTATGTAGGAAATGCCATTTTAGATCAAAAGGAAGGCATTTTATTTTATCTCTTCAAACTCTCTGAAACATATAAGAATACAGAGTAACTTGATGCACACAGTTTTGAACTTGGAAAACCCTCAAACAGTAGATGAGATAAAAGTACAGTAGCCCTAAGAAATGTGAGTTATTGGGGTACATTTTAAAGCTTCAGACCTATTTATGTATGGGACTTTAAAGTAGTAGGATTTTTAAAAAAACAACTTTGCATCTCTACAGTTCACAGAAATTCTGATAAGTATCACTGCTCGGCCGAGGAATTAATATGAATGTGGGTATCGACGGACGTTATTTTAAGGGCAAATCCATGCTTCTTCTCTTCCTGTTTCCAGGCAGTCCCCAGAAGAGGGAACCTTTGAAGCTATTTTCCCCAAATACCAAAACTTTCTCAAGTTGTGTAAGATTTGAAAAACAGAACTTGTTTTGAGTACAACTTTATACAATCTATAATGTGGTCTTTGTGAGAAGCTGCACGGATGCCCGGCTTGCGTTTCTGCCATCAGCTCCCTGGGAGCCTCCGGAGGGGCCCGAGGAGGGGCCGCAGCCTTGGGGATGTTGGCCTTGGGCACATCTCCCACCCTGACCTCCGAGGGGATGGCACGCCTCTCACAGACAGTGGAGGTGTGCTTAATGGATTCTTCTCTGCGGTAATGTTTTTGACTTTTGGTTATCTTGGGCTTATTTTTTATTTGCTGTACTTTCTTACCATCATCATTAACATTATTCTAGCATCATTCATTGGAGTGCTTCCCAAACTTACTAATACTAGTCATGTACTAAATGATCACACTCTCCGGCACACTGGAACAAACTGGAGAGGATTTCGGAGGTGTCTATGTGGTGTTCTGTGGAAGAATTTACAAGACACAGATACTCAGGAGGACATTAGAGATTGAATCTGTGCACAACTTCCAGATAAAAACTTTTCTAATTTTGAAATGAGAAACGCACTTGCTTTTCTGTCTATGACATTTTATGACACAGTTTCATGGTCGGGTTGGCTCCCGTGTATCATCCCATGTGCCATTATCAGGATTTTTTAATGATGACCTCCTCCCATTCTTGAGAGAAACTTTGCCCACATGAATAGGAGCCCACAAATAACAAGGGAGTGGCCACCTTTTTCATTTGTATCTACTGAGCATCATTTAAATCACTTAAACATGTAAATTAAACATTAAAGGTATATTTATTTTATGTGTTTCAAATCTAACAAATAGTCATTTTCATTCATTGACAAATGTAATATTAAAATTACTTATTCTAAGCAAGAGGAGAAATTGTAAATCTAGCTGATAATATTTTTCTACATCAAGTATTTAAAAATATGAAAAATTTCCTTAACAGTAAGCAGATGTTAGTTGGTGTGAAAACGTCTTTCTAAAGGTCCAAATTATTACATCAACTAAAACCACAGGAAATTATTTTAAACTCATACTTCTAAAGTTGAAATTTTTCTTTGTCATTACATATTAACACATTTTCCATAATCTTGGCAAGTTTTTATTAAGTAAGCCATTTTAGTGAAGCCAAAGGCTTTAGCAAATCTGCAAAGTGAAAATTAGCCAATGTTTCCAGTTTTTCTTCTAGTTAATAAACTGTTGATAAAACTTTTCTTTTGGACTGCCTATGTAATTAAATATGAAATAGCAGAAAATAACATTCTGATTGTATTTTGTAAAAACATGAAAATAGGACTGCAGAAACTTGGATTTTATTAGATTCCCATTTGATAATGTTATCATGTGTATTATTCATATTTACAGATTTTTATACACGAAAACATCTTGAAAATAAAATAATGTTGTTATTAAACCTGATCTTCAGAAGGAAGTCTTACGTGCAGCTTCTCTCCAGTGCTACCATAGCACAGGACTCACTCCGCACGATGCTTCTGCTGCAGGGCTCATCTGGGGACTTTCTGAAGATTGAATGTGATTCTCCCTTATGGTTTTCCGGGCTCCAAATAAGCGTTATTACTGTTGGTATTACTTAGCCATGAGAATCTTCCAGATCAGTGTTGTCTCTAAGTCACCTGGCATGTCTCAGTGAATCTGAAAACACTATTGTTCAAAACTAGAACTTTCTGGTCGCCTTTGTCTTCAGGACTCCATGGTGGGATGCAGTTCTGTGGTGGCTTTAGTTGTCAACCGTGCAACATTGTTAAAAAGCCAGTTCTGGTGTTTGGTTTGCTGCTGCTCTATCACTAATCTCTTTTAAATAATGTTTCTTATTTTATACCTTAAAGAGTTCAAATTGTTTTCCACGTCAGAATGAATCCTTAGTAGTAGGGTGTCAGAGTTCATTTTTATTTAATAATATTTCTGCATAAGTAAGAGATGTAGGTCGAGATTGAGAAAGGTCTTCAAAGCACATAAATCCATATGAAATAATTACTCTCGTGTTGATTCACTAAATCACACTTTTGCTTGGACTACTGGCTTTGCCTTTTTACATAATGATACACTTATTGTAATCGGTTCTATATTTAGTTTGAAGATGAATAGCTGTAAAGAGTAAGCCTATTTAAAGTTCTTAGATGATTCATGTTTGAGTTTTTGCAAGGTGTTTACATTTTTTGAAAAATTTTTAGTTATCACATAAAATTAAGTAAACTATGAAGTACTACAGCATTAATTTCCATTTAATTCAACAATTAAAATTCTAAAAATCAAAAAGTACAAATACCACCATAATATATGGCAAATTATCTTTGAAAGTTCAGTTTTCTGAAGCCATAAATGCTAGAGTCCACTTAAAAAGCTTTTTCTGTTAGAATTACTTTTAATAATTATCTGTTTTTTAAGAAATAAACTTATTTGTTTAATTTCCAAAAACCAAACAAAATAAAATCCCCAGTGAAATCGGGCCTGTCATTGCCTACAGAGTCAGTGCCACACTCAGCTCCACCTTCAAGGCCTTGCACCACAGGGCCCGATTCTCCTTCCAAGTGGCCCCCTGCTGTTTCTATCTGTCTGTTCTCAGGGTGGATAAGCTCAGTGGCCTTTGATGAGATCCTTGAAGGAGTATTGAGACCAGTAGAGCAGGTGACATGGAGAGGAGGTTCCTAGTGGAGGTGGTAACATCAGAAGGACCTGGGAAGTTTCAGGGCTTCAAACGTGACCTCACCTGGCCAGCCTGACACACCTGGAGCTCCTAAAGGCGTGTCCTCCCAATTCACATCAGATGCTCTCTCCCACAAGCCCCACCTGCTCAACCACCCAGGTATATTGCTTCTTTCTTAACTCACCATATATCCCATTTTGACATTTATTAAATTTTGTCTTGTGCTATAGCTGCTTTTGTTTCTTTGTTTGTTTGTTTCCAACTGTTTTTGGCTTTACCAAGAAAGAGCCCTTGATGTGTTACTTTTAGTAGGCTTCACAGTGCCGTTTCCATAACAGGAACTTCACTCTGTATTCATTAAATCACATCATGTTTGTTTATAAAATATATTCAGGTTTTTATATATTTTATTAATACAACCCAACACACTTTTGAGCTGTTTATCTGAAAAGAGGATTGTATTTAAAGCAATTGGAGTTTCCTAGCAATCTTAAGAGGATAATAAATTTGCCTCCTTTTCTTGGAGAAAATATCTGCTAATCCATCAGTTTAGTGATGATGATGATGACATTTAGGGGGAAAGCGGTAACTCCTTCATTCTCGACATAAAAGTCTGAATTTAATGGCATTTTGTTCTTTGTTATGGCATTCAGAAGGACGTCAGAGTTTGCAGGCAGCTTTCTGCAATTAGGTATTAAATGCAGGACATTTGTGAAGTTGTCACTCACCAAGATGACGCACCCTGAATCAAAAGCAACTCTCAACAGTCTAATACAAGGAAGCTAAAAAAAAATGCACTTTGCGTTTCTTCAGAAATCAGTAATTATTTTATTCCTAGTATTTAATACTGATTTTAAATATGCCCCAAGAAATGATTTGAAATGATCCACTTAACTTGAACAACTGTATCTGGTCATTTGCTTACTCTAAGGAGCAAGAAAGCCCAACCGAGGGACGGTTGCCTTGTTAAGCCTAGTACGGTCCATTTACGATTTTGTTTATTTGACTTTCTTAGGCCGTCCAGGAGAGTTTACTGCTCAGTAGTTGTTCTGAAGTGGAGTCAACAACAGTAATAATAAGCGCGCACCAGGCTTTGGAGACCCTGGTGCTGGCTTTCCCTGCGTCCTGCATGGTCAGAAGCATGGCACGCAGGCTTTCCAAAAGTCTTCAGAAATTTACTTTTGAACAGATTTGGTGGTAAGCCTTGTGGCTAAATAGGCTGCCATCATTTCACATCACTGTCTAAAAAGTTTTGTCTTACAGGGAAAGTGAAGTACAAATAATTGGAGGGAAGGACGCGGCTAGCCCAGCTCCTTCAAGTCTGCCTCCCTGTGAGCAAGCGAGAGGCGTCCTGGCCCCGCAGCCGCTTTCCTGCCCCGTGGCTTCATTTTTCCTTGCTCCGGACAGGACATTCTAGCTTGACCGGTGATGCTCAGACCGGTGGCACCACCCTGAACTGCCCAGAGCTAACCGCCATCGCAGCTGCTCCAGCTTCTTGGGTCGGGGCCTCTGCAGACCTGGCATGTCAGGTGGGCTGGAGAGCCAGCGTGCCTCGGTGCCCGTGTCACAGTGCCTGGCTCTCCCGCTGACCTCCTCAGTAGGTTGCCCCAAATTGTCCCCAGTCGGACTTAGCTGGCTCAGTCAGTTGGAAGAGGGGTCCAGCTGGTAACAGTATCAGGATCAGGGCTTGGACTCACTTGCCGGGAATCTAGTTACCAAGGAGAACCCCCAAGCTGAGATGGAGTTTCTATCCCTGCTGGGCTCAGCTTCCCTTCACCGGCCAGTTCACAAAACTACCCACGCTATGTTTTAAAAACTGGGGGGAAACAAAATGACTCTGTTCCTGGAAGAAATTTTCCTGAGTCTAACTTACGGTTTAAACCTGAAAAACAAAAAACAAAAAACACACACTTTCCAAAAAATGCCTACAAAAAAATCATTGTTTGTGATTGAAAAAAGAAAAGAAAACGTGAACCTTTCTGGACTGGCTGACAAAGGACTTTGGCCTGAAGTTCTGATTGCACTTAAAGAAAATCTGTCACACTGAACAGTCCTGGAGGCGTCTGCGGAGTGAGGACGCTGAGCCTCTGATCCGGCTCTTCTAAAACAAGTGATTTCTGCACATTGGCGGTGTCAATGTCCTTCTGTCCCAAGTTAGAATCAGGGCCCACACTGGCAAAGAAACGGCCATAGCTGACTCTATTTTTATCCTTAGTCTATATGGCTCCCCCTTAGAACTATTTAAAATTCAAACTGATTCCCTCAGATTCAGGGGTCCCCAAAACTTATCCTGCTTTCAGTAGTCAAAGGCAAATACGTTTGGTATAACATGGCACATTGGCTGAAAAATTTTATCACATATTATAATGACAGTAATAGACTCTCTTGATTATTTATTGCTTGTGACCTTCCCTCTGTTTCTTCTGTAAATTAGGGTAATTAACAGTGAATTATATTCAAAACTGTGAAGCAAAGCGTGGCAGGAATGTGGGTTTCTGTTACTCCTTCTCTCCTCAGAGAAAGGCCCCACAGCAGGAAGACCAAGAAAATCTCTTCCTGATCCCATTTCTCCTGACCCTAGAATGTTTTAGAAAAATGTCTCTTAAACCTATCGGTAAACACTTATAAAATTTTGTGCTATTATTAAAGTGAAATGCTTTAAAATGTTTTACTTTCATATCTGTTAATCATAATCTTTAAAACTAAACTGCTATCACTTTGCTAAAATAAGTCTAAATGTAGTATTTTGGAAAAGAAATTCCAAAAGATGGTTTTAAAAGCAAATAATCATTATCCTACAAAATTATTAAATAGTTCTTCTTGCTGAAGCTGTAGTGAAAATGACATTACCATAATCCCTGTTGGAAAAGTGTGTTGTTAGAAATTCCTCTGGAATGCAGGATAGAGCGAGAATTGGTACCTTGCTAATGCCTAGGAAAACCGTCTTGAATATGGGCAACCAAATCTGGCTTTGAAATATTCTTTGCAGCATTGTTTTTGAATAGCTTTGTTCAAATAATAGAAAATACTATGTTTATTTTTATAAGTATAAAAGACTAAAGTAAAATAACCTGTATCCCCTCCACCTACAGAATTACTGTTATGCTGGTTATATGTTAGTATCTTGCCTCTAGGTTTTTTTCCCAGTATGTCCCTTCTGAAATTTGAAATGTAAATAGCCAGGCATTGTGGCGGGTGCCTCTCATCCCAACTACTAAGGAGTATGAGGCAAGAGGATCACCTGAGCCCAAGAGTTTGAGGTTGCTGTGAGCTATGGTGCCATAGCACTCTACCCAAGATGACAAAGTGAGACTCTTGTCTCAAAAATGAAATGAAATGAAATAGAATTTGAAATGTATTCCAAATAGCATTTTATAACCCACTCTGTACATTAGTATAGGACATATCTCCATATCACTAATATTATTTCATGAATTAATCTTAATTTCAAACTTTTATTGAGAACATCTTGTTATTGGACCTCTATATAATTTAAAAGTTTTTAAAATCCTAAACATTGTTATTATCCTTATCTGTTAAGCCTTTGAATATATTTGTAATTTTTCCTTAAGAAAATGTCCTAGTAATGAAATTTATATGTCAAAGATTATTATGTATGTTATGATATTTCATGCATTGTTAAAACATTTCCCAAAATTGTTACATCAATTTGTGCTCTCACTAACTCTAAACAAATGTCCTAATTTCTCCCGATCTTTGGCATCCTCAAGTATTACAATTTTTAAGTCCTCTTTGGCAATTCAATTGATGAAAATTGCATTCTTTAATGGTTTTAATTTTCATTGTTTTACGTATTAATATCAATGAAGTTAAATGATTTGTCATATTGTAGCCAGCTAATCATATTTTTCAATTTGTTGCCTATTAGTGATCTTTTACTCACTTTTTTTTCTATTGGTGTATTTGAGCTTATTGATTGGTAATTAATCTTATAATATCAACCCTTTATCAAAGATATAGCAATTCTTTTCCCAGGCTCATAATTTGTTTCTGATTTTATTTTGGTATTTTCTAAAGATAAATTTTAAAAATAAATTTTAAGGTTGGAGCTAGCCTACTTGAAGGAAAAATCTACTCCCATGGAGGGGGAAACAAGATCAAACATAAGTAGACATGATCAAAGCCAGTCTCTGCGGGCTCGTCCTGGTCACTCCTGTCCTCTTTCTGTGTCACAACCCTGCCTGTCAGAGCCCACCTCCGTAAGACATGTGTGTGATGTGGCTCACCTGCCCAGAGACACGTGTGTGGCGTGGCTCACCTGCCATGAGACACATGTGTTGGTGTGGCTTGCTTTCCATGAGACACATATGTGGTATAGCTCACCTTCCATGAGACACGTGTGTGGCATGGCTCACCTTCCATGAGACACGTGTGTGGCGTGGCTCGCCTTCCATGAGACACATGTGTGGCGTGGCCCGCCTTCCATGAGACATGTATGTGCGTGGCTCACCTTCCATGACACACACGTGTGTGGCGTGGCTCACCTTCCATGAGACACATGTTGGCGTGGCTTGCTTTCCATGAGACACATATGTGGCGTGGTTCACCTTTCTATCTTATATGGCTCCTGGGATGATTTCCATAACTTTTATGAATTCCCAGCCAGACTGTAAGCAATTTAAAGACAGGAACACTTCATTACATCTCCTTCCTATTCTTCATAGTTCTAGCACTCTGCTCAGCAGATAATCAGCCCTGAACAATTATGTGTTCATCAACTACAGATGTATTCCTTCCTGTGTGTGCTGTGGCCAAATCGCTGCTTTTCCTTTCTAGCAGATTTTATTGATGCTACACCTATGTGTGAAAAATCACTGAGCCATTTTAAATAAAATGATTTCTATTTTGACAAATTATGACTCAAATCTGCATTCAGAATAAGTGATCTCTTTAAGTGACAAGTAAATTCAGTCAGAATGGTTGGCTTGACCCTTGGTGTTCACTTACTTATGCTGAGCCAGTGAAAACACAATACACATGCAGAATGCGGGTTCTCCCTGTGGTATCAGCCGCTGCTTGCCTGATACACTGTGGGGGGAAAAGAGCTTTGCTTTTACATAGAACAATGCTAAAATAATCAAAGAACATATGCAAGGATAGAAACAAAAGTATTTCTAGAAGCTCTTTTAAAAACCCGTGATACATATAATTTTGATAAAGTATATACATCTTTTAATTTATTTATAATCTTAGACAAATAAGCTTTGTGAATTCTATACAAAGTGCAATATTTTAAAGATGAATGTTTGGGTGGATGTAAATCTTTTAAGAGATTCAGATCTAAGCTTACAGTTGAAATCTGTGTACTGTATGGTGAAGTGTGTGTGCTCTTATGCACAGTAATATGTGCTTTACCACATAGAACTCTTGAAGGAGTTGAGACTTGAGGAAAATTAGCTGCTACCAGGTTTAAAATGTGACAGAGATGGTCTTAAAATCAAATGTTAGTTTTCAAATATGCTATTCATTGGGCAAGAGCCTATTTTCTGGTATGTCTTTGATAACCAATTAGCATATTTTAAAGGTAAATGCATATTAGACTTAAAACATTTTTCTAACATTTAACCGAAGATGCCAGAATGTAAAACTGACCAGACATTTGAGAGCATGCATAAGCGTCAGTGACCTTTGAAGCTTACAGTTTAATTCTTTTTAGATCATCAAGAAATGCGGCATGTTTGTGTCTGTTTCCCATAAACGCATATTATAAACTCTCTGTCATCATTCCATGAAGTGTGGCACACTTGATAGTTTTAGTGAGCAAGAAATCACTCTGGGCTGAAAGTCATTCTTTAAGATTAGTGGCAGGATCTGCTAACCAGGGTCTGCCGTGGAGAGGTTGGCACCAGAGGACTTGTGGATTACGCAAACACTGGGCTGCATTCTTTGACGCCACCTATTACTAAGTAATTATTTGGAGTTCCTTTAAAAGGAAAAAAAAAGGAGTTCCTACCACCACCCAGTAAAAAATGTACTCTGCAATCTTTTCTTGTTTTGCATATGATTGGTAGCATACCTTTTAACTGCTGTAAGTAATAAAAATATATATGTGCAAGTTGGCTATAAGAAATGCCAAAGTTTCACCTAATAAAATTTTGGTATGCCTCAGTTTTCAAAGTAAATTTGATTTATTTGAGCCACCAGCCGTCCGATGACAGCCCTGTGTTTTTTATATGAGTCATGTCCCAAGGGGTCTAGAATATGCCGATGGTGTACCTTGGACTGGGTCCAGTGTCCGCAAACAGGTTTCCATTAGACTTTGATGCCTGTCGCATTTGGGAGCAGAGAGGCTGCTGAAAACCAGCTTTACTTTGGGATCACTTCTTTCTTTTAGAAAAAATAACAAAGATCTTTTTTTAGCAAAGCTTTGCGCCTCCACATTGTAGGTGTATGGTAATATTTTAGAGAGCAGTAATCTGTTATTGCAGGTGGTCGGGCTTCAAGCACTTCCGTATTTTGAGAATAGATCAGACAAAGTACAACAACTTTTATTGAAAAATTGCCGAATTTGAAAATTAGAAACACATTTTCTGTGGCTAAGATTAAGTTAGCATGTATTACAGTCACTGGGACTTTTCTGTAGCTCTGAAGGGAATATAATTACATAGGTTATTCCACATGTCATGAGACTGGAGCCTTGGTCACGCTTAGAAACCTTTATCATGCTGACGTAGACCCTCACGCTTTAATCTCTTTATAATTGAAAGATTGTTTTTACGTTAGTTAAGAATATGGAGTAGACAAGTCAGTGAGAAACAAAGCAACCCTTCCCTTTTATTTTAATGCAGTAAAAGCAAGTTTTATTCATGATTTTTAAAATACATATATTCTTTCATGCTCTCAGAGAAGCTTATAAGTGAGAAAGAATCTAAAATTATCCCCCCAAAAATCTATTTTAGGCACATCTATGCACCAGGTGAATGCCTGTGTATGTGTATACTGTATAAAATTTATATGGAACTTCCTTGAAAGGTGACTTTTTAAGTCTTATTCCTTATATCAAAGGAAACATAGATCGTTTATCTGATGACAATAAAATCTAAAGAGTTTCATCAAATGAAAATGAAGAAACAAAAACAAAAGCCCAGTTTTTATCTAAGGTCAAGAGAATCCCAGGAAACCAAGGTCAACAGAAATAAACGCCCAGCACTTAGACTTGACATTAGTTACCATTAGTTACCATTCAAAAAAAAAAAAAAGAATTCAATGACTTTATCTTCTGATTTGGGCAATGTACCCTGTGTCATTCAAAATAATGAGCAATGTTTTATGGCCTTTTCTCCCTGTGACAGAGACTAGGGTGCTGCTGTGTATTTTTAAAAGAAAAACCTGTTTTGAATCCCCTGGTTGGGATCAAAGTCAGAGATACAATAACTACTTTAATCAACCCGTCTAACAAGCACAGAATTTATCAGAATTCACTTCTAAATAGCAGTGAAACATTGCAGAGTAGACTATTGTGTGGCCAGGTGGGTGGTGATATGCTGGGGGTCATTGGTTGTCCATACTTTGTGCTAACTATGAACCCTCTTCCCATATTTTTAAATGATATCTAAAATGTAATTAGTTTTGCATAGCTACATAGAGTATAATCTCCAGTGCATTGTAAATAACATCATTTTCACTCTTTTAAATATATTTAATGAAATCTAAATATCAGTTATTTAATACCCTTTATCATCTATTTAAAAATATATATAAACGTATTGGCTGCAAATGGGCTCAGGGGTATTTCCAGGATGGTGGACAAGGTGTAAGGTTGGATTGTGGGGAATGTTGCATAACTACATAAATTTATTTAAAATATGCAATAGCACAGTTAAAATGGGCTAATTTTATGCTGTGTAAATAATATCTCAAAAAAGCTGCTAAAAATAGACACACAAGTTGGAAGTTTTACATTGTTCCTTTGACCTACATTGTTCTTTCTCCTTATCCCATAGAACTCTACCCTAATAGAGGGAATTTTCAGGGTTAGAAGTCTTTTATGGACGATCTCATACTTCTCTGTAACAGATACCAGTATGTAATTTTAAATTTAAATATGTTTATATCCTATGCCATGAGGCTGTAAATATGAAAACGTTTGTTCTGTATTTAATTGTTGCTATAATTATAATTAGCACACAACTGATCCAAAGCAACATTTATATACACTAAATTTTTATAATTAATTAGATATAAAATTAAAATTTACTGGACATGTATAATCTAATGAGATAGAGCAAACTGTTTCTTTTTTCCATTTAGTTATTTCTTTTCTCTTACTCATTGCCAAATTGAGACAAAATTCAACAACAATTTTAATTTTTTGTTTTTATATTTTAAACATCAAGAGCCCCTTTTGTGTAAATCATAAGACAGATGTATAAAGAATTTATATAAACAACATGGCTCAAGTTTATAAATTTTCTTAAAGTTACATGTGGTATAATGATCTACTACTTAAATGTTTTAATAATCTAAAGTCAATTAGGTCCCCCCTCTTAATTTTACTAAAAGCAAAAACTTGAAAACTGCTTGACTTGCAGATATTGGTCGTTATAATTGATCACTTTCTTAGTATTTATATCAATATTTTAAATGTTCTGTTAACCTGGCATGTGCAAGTTCTTAATTTTATGAGATTTTAGTTGAATGAGAGCTGTGCCTTTGAACGGTGAACCAGGAGGAGGCTGGCTGCTGGAGGGAGCTGTGTCCTGGCAGAGTTCCGCCTAGGAGTGCACCTGGGCACTGGCAACCTACAAGTTGGTTTTCTTTAAGACAGCCTTAGCTCTGTGTCCTTTGGGAAGCTTTGTTCATCCTCAGGATGGCCCAGACCTGTGTGTGAAGACTGGTGCCGCCATCAGGAAGTCAGCAGGCAGAGGAAACATGGTGGGTGCCTGGGCAGTTAGAGCACGGCAGGCCTGCGACAGAAAGAGGAGGGGCTCCCAGGGGGGGTCCTTCAGTAAAGGCAGAAAGGGAGAATTCACACATTCTACTGAGAAAAGAGAGCAACTAGGTGGGGCCAAATCTGAGACCAAACCTAGATACAGGGAGGCTGGGCCTAGTGTCACAGAAGGACCCTTGAGAATGCTCTAGGTTTACCCCTTCAAAATGGCAACAGGCATATGTGATTGAGTAGACATTCCTCAGATAAAATCAGCACTTAAATTCAACTTACTGTCCAAAAAAGTTCCTTACAGAAATTACCATCCTTCCTATACAAAGACGTGCACAGATGCCTGGTATTAACTTACCCTTTGGGTACATTCATTTTGTTGCTGCTGTGACATGTGCTGGGCGGCAGGGGCCTTGTGGATGTCTTTGCAGCCTATCCCAAATCTAGACTTCTCACCCTCCCAGACCTCCCAGAACACTGCTAACTGAGGTGATGCTAGAGATGGGATCCCCAGAACTGTGTGTGAAAAACTCTCTTGACACTTTGGCCTGCACGTGGATCCAGGACCACTCCAGGACACAGAGCTCCTGCACACACTCTGGTGTTACCACCATGACAGGAGTGGTTCTCTCCCGATCTCACTGTTAACAGCTGGTGACTGTTCCTAGGGTCAGCAGCATAAACTTTTTAAAATCATAAACACACACATAACAGACGGAGTTATCTGTATTCAAGTTTATTCACCTGTTGTTTATACAATAAACTACATCTAAAGAATAGATTTTTCTATATTTCCTTTCAAATTTATTTCTATAGGAAATAGTTTCCAGACAGTGTGTGGTTACTGATCTCATTTCTAGGGTGAATTATTCCAGCCCTAAGGCTTTTCAGTCTCTTTAGAGAGGTAACAATCATGATTGGGGAGCTCACTCTGAAAGTTCCCTCAGCTTCTAGAGCAGTGGTTCTCAACCTGTGGGTCCTGACCCACAGGAACTGTATTAAAGGGCCATGGCTTTAGAAAGGTTGAGAACCACTGTTCCAGAAGGACTTTTTGTCTGTGCACAGCACTTAGATTCCTGCCAACAAGTCTCACTCTCTCCTTCCAACTTCCCTCTCGTGACACAGCATCTTTTCACAAATCACTGCATTTGGATGATCCCCAAGGCTGCTCTCCCCAAAAGCTCCCCACTCCCCCCACAGGGCCACTCTATCTCTTGATGCCCAAGGCCGGCGGCTCTGCCCCACCTGTGCCCCCTGGGCTGGACATAGTGAAGTGACCTGAAAAGCGTTTCTCTGCTTGTTATAGGTGGTGTTACTCATCTTCACCTCACAGTTAGCAGAGTTCTTGGCACCTGACTCCTGCTTGTACATGTTTGTTCCCAGAATGAGCAAACTGGTAAGTCCCTGGCACCCACTCTATGGATAAAAATGAAAAAAAAAAAATAACCTAACAACAGTCATAGGGCCCATTTTGTATAGGCAAATTCCTTAGGTTTTGTGAATCACAGCACACCTATGATATTTAAAGTGAAGGTTTGTTTGTTTGAGACAGTCTCACTCTGTTGCCCCTGGTAGAGTGCCATGGCATCATCACAGCTCACAGCAACCTCCAACTCCTAGACTTAAGTGACCCTTCTGCCTCAGTCTCCAGAGTAGCTGGGACTACATGTGCCTGCCACAACACTTGGCTATTTTTCTATTTTTAGTAGAGATGGGAGTCTCACTCTTGCTCAGGCTGGTCTCAAAGTCCTGAGCTCAAGGGATCCTCCTACTTCGGCCTCTCCATGTGCTGGGATTACAGGTGTGAGCCACCACACCCCGATTTAAAGTGAAGTTTTGTTTTGTTTGCTGTTTTGTTTTGTTCTGCACTGCAGCAGATGTACGTACGTAAAAGATGAGTCTGTGGTGCGTGTGTGTTCCACATGGTGGGGCAGGCTTCACTGCTGCCAAATACTCCCAGACTTTGATCTCATTTTTCTGCCTCTTTTCCATCTCCTCACAATTTTCTGTGCCCTTGCCCCGTCTACTCACTGCAACCACACATACGAACACACAGATGGGAACACAATGTCCCTCTCTAAGGTGCTGTGATGAGATGTGGGGGTGAAACATGGAATTTGGGGGACAGGGTCTCTCCTCACTTCCCAGGCACTAGCCTCTCCAACTCAGAGGGGGATTTGCCATTTTAATTGCCTGGCCAATGAGTCTCTTTGGTTCCCTTGATCTTTCGGGGCAGTTCTGTGGGTCTGGGTGTTGGACATTAAAGGCAGCGATGTTGGAGGTAGAAACTAAGCTGGATAAACATGAGGGGCCCTTGGGGTTCCCGGCATGTGGAGACCCTCTGGTGGAGAGCAAGCTGGCGCTAGGATGCCTGCTGCTGCAGGCAGGGCTCAGTAATGACCATGCTTGTGAAATCAGCCCTGTGGGGTTGGCACAGAGTCATAAACCAGGCAATTAAATTCTTGGAGGAAAATATAATTGTGTAAACTTCAAATGTTCAGTTGAACTATTCACAGTAAGTTGCTCTGTTAACTGACAGCAGCGCCTGTGCCCGCCCTTTCCTGTAACAGCTAATGGCAGCTTTGGGCTTGAGGGTCGGGTGCCAGGAGAAAGTTTAATGTCCCAGTTGGCAAAATTGAAGTGGGAGAGATGGTACAGGTGGAATTTGGACATAAGAGTGTGTGAGGGAGCAGATTGGGACTTGGGGTTGCTGAGCCTGGGTGAATGTGCTCTGCTCCAGAACTACACACTTTTGTGAGCCAGAGGGTGGAGCATTATGAGGTGAATTGTGTCCCCCCAAATTTCACAGGTTGCCATCCTAACCCCCAGAACTTCACAATGGTGCCAGATGAAGACAGAGCCTTACAGGGGAAATTCAGGTAAAACAAAGTCACGTGGTGGCCCCAGCCCAGCAGGACTGTATGCTTACAAGGGAAGGGGACAGGTCACAGCCTGAGCTGCCCCAGGGACAGCAGTGTGGCCTCCACACCCTCAGCAGAGAGGCTCAGAGGAGACCAGTCCTGCTGGCGCCTTGTTCTCAGATGCTGTGGTTCGAGTGACCCAGTCTGGTATTTTGTGAGGGCCACTTTAATCCTAACAAGGACCTGAGGTGCTATTTTCTGAGTCTCCTTATGTTCTAACTCAGTAAACTTTGTAAGCCATGGGCAATTTGGAAAAGGAAAAGTTTTGAGAGGCTTGAAGCTTATACAATTTTAGAGAGCTCTCCTCAAGAAAAACAAAACAGGTAAGAAAGCAAGTATTTATAGAATAAGGAAAGAATTTTCAACACATTTTAAAATTGTAAAGAGCTGACAAATACAAACACATCCAAGCACCTGAGCACAATCAGTGGTTCTCAACCTTCCTAATGTAGCAACCCTTTAATACAGTTCCTGTGGGTCCCAACCCACAGGTTGAGAACCGCTGGGAGCCGGACCTCCCTCTGTGGCTCTGTGAGCAGGGCCTGAGCCAGCCTGGTCAGCTGAGCCAAGTCATGGACAGAGCAAGTCCAGGTTCCCTTCGGTCGGCCCTTCTGTCTTCTCCGCAGATCTGTGGTCAGGGCTTCCTTCTCATGAGCCTCCACCAGGCCCTTGATTTATGGCTCCAGTGTAGCCAAATAATCTTTTCACACAAACACGTGCCTTCTGGAAGACTCCTTGCATGCACCCTGCCTTGCACAGTGGCCGTGACGGTCACTGCTCTTCCCAGCAGCACCCTGCAGGTTCCTGGACCCGGGCGACCCGGCCTTGTCAGCTTCAGGTGAGTGAAGAGGCTGCCTGGTACCTGCGGTGCAAAGAGCTCCTCTGGTTTGCACAGAAAATCTGAAAATTCTGGGGAAATTTTTAGTTTCAGAATTTGCTGAGTGTCACGTTAGGTGACCGGGGCTGAGGTCACGTGCATGACCCTTTCTCCGTTTCCACAGGCAAAGCTCCCTTTTGCCTTATTTCTACAAGACAAAAACTCATAAAACTGCACCAGAGAAATAGAATTTTTTTTCACACTTCACAAAGCTGTCAAAAAGCCTGGAATAGCCAGTTTTGCTTTTAATGTGCAAAACCTTCCGTACAGCTCCAGGCGCGGCTGGTCTCCCCGCAGAGAGAGGCGGCCTCGCTGGCAACCCGGGGGCTGGCGGCTGCGGGCTGCAGGTCAGAGGTCAGGGGTCAGGGCGTGCGTCCCTCCCACGTCACGGCGCTGCAGGCGGGGCTGCGTGGGCGTCTGGGGCGGTCGGCCGTGCGCGTCTCCTCTGACCTCGCTCCCTGGCTCCGCTCCACAGCCCTGGGGACCTCGCCTGCTTCCTGCTGCGTTTGTTTTTTCTTTTCCACACCCCACTCTCACGATATTTGATCGGCAAAAATCCATCTATCTGACCGTGTAACCCCCTTTTCTGTTTCCTGCACTCAGAGTGTGGGCCCTGGACAGGCCGGGCTTACGGGAAGAGCAGATTCTCCCCTGTCAGGACGGTACGTGACTCGGAATCTGCCCTTGATGGCGCTGCGCGAGAACCGGACCCTCATGGGACACCCGGGCCTTCCCCGAGACACGGGGTCCTCGCAAGAACCGGACGCTCGCGAGACACTGGGCCCTCGGGAGACACTGGGCCCTCGGGAGACACCGGACCCTCCCGAGACACTGGACCCTCCCGAGACATGGGACCCTCCCGAGACACGGGGCCCTCCGAGACACTGGGCGCTGGCGAGACACTGGGCTCTCATGAGACACTGGGCCTTCCCTGAGACACTGGACCCTCCCGAGACACCAGACACCCCCCCCCAGACACCAGGCCCTCCCGAGACACCGGACCCTCGCGAGACAGCAGACCCTCATGAGACACCAGGCCTTTGCAGGATGTGGGGTAAGACACTGGACCCTCCCGAGACACCGGGCCCTCATGAAACACCGGGCCTTCCCCGAGACACCGGCCCTCCCTGAGACAGCGGACCCTCGCGAGACACTGGACCCTCGGGAGACACCGGGCCTTTGCAGGATGTGAGGTAAGTGACACTCCTGGCTCAGGGCGGCCCCCAGCCGGAGCCAGGATGGACCAGGGTCCCCTGAATGGTCCTTGGGCCCCCTCTGAGCAGCTCTGCAGTGTGACATGACTCCCCTGCTCACTGTCCCCCACACTCAAGCCCTTTATGATTAAAAATTCCGGAGACAGCATCTCCAGGTTACCCAGGTGTTGAGTGATAGAGCCTGGATCAGAGCTCAGAGCTTTCTTCTCTGTCCTGCTGCCGTCCCTGAACTGATGTTCTTGGGCAGAGGATGTGCAGTTAAACCTCAGAGAAGTTGGGGGTCTGGTCTGTGGCTCCACCCATACATTGGGAGGAAGGAGACCTTGGGTGATGTTCTGGAGAAAACTGAGGCCTTAATGGCAACCGCCCTGGGTGAGTGCCCTGCTGCGTCCAGCCCAGGAGCGGCTGGGAACTCGTGGTGGAGCCTCTGAGCCCTACAAAAGCTCTGGCCAAGTCCACTTGGTGGGCAGCCCAGGAGGGTGAGTGGGCATTGTGCACAAAAGCTTTCCTTCAGTGCCTGATGAAGGTAAAAATGTTACTAACATTCTTGTTAGTGTTGTTTCCTACCTAACCGGCTTGTTGGGAGAGAGAAAGGTATAAGCACTCAGGAAACAATCGTTTTTTTTTTAATATCTTTTATTTTTAATTATTTTGTACATAATAATTGTATATCTTTACAGGGTACGTGTGATTTTTGATACAGGTGTATCAATGTGAATTAATTAAATCAGAGTAATTGGGGGTAGGGCCATCACCCTCGCGTTCAATTCCCTGTCAGGAAAACTCTGATTCCACTGTCAGGTACTTTAAAGTGTGCCCTGACTTGCACTGGCTACAGTCACTTCTCTGGGCTGTCAAATACTGTCCACCCATCTAATTGCCTGACTATGTCTCCATTAGTAAGTGCATCAGGCTGGGAGCATGGCCACACTGTCACTGCCAGACAAGGGGTATCTGGACAGCGGCAGGAGGCCAGAAGCTGAGCAGGTGGGAAGCATGGTGGGAGCAGTGGCCCAGTTGGTCCCTTACAGGAGGGTCCTAAAAGCTCTGTGAGCACGGAGACCACCATGGTTTGTCTCTGACTGTCACCTGTTCAACATCCACTGAAACACTGAATTTGGAGAAAACAGCAGGACGGTGGGCACAGGGTGTGGGAAGGAGGAGCTATTTCATAGAGGTTAAAGGGCTCCCCTATGCTATGCCAGGAGAGATACAATCAAAAAAAATCAGCAAGCTGTCACCTGTGCTCTGCTCTAATCACACCTGGTGTCTGTGTACTGTGCTGGGTAAGCTGTGTCTTCATACCCATGGAGCCACAGGCTGTATGGTCCCCTTAGCCATTCCACCATGTGCCGCTGGGCCCTGGGTGCAGACTGTCCACAGATCCTGTTCATACGCTTTTCTGGTTTTCGTGAAATTTCACTAAAAATCAAATTCAAGTTTTATAGATGGAATATAAGAAGTAGCTTTGGGTTACGAGTCTTCATAGAAATACAACCTCTTTATTACGGAGCCCTTTTACTTCCTAGATCTTTGGGAGAAATATGTTTTTTTTAAGACTAGAGTATTTTGAGTTTTGAATTCCTTTTTTCATGGACAGGATGGAATATATAAAGTACTCTGTAATCTCCAGACAGATGAGGTAGGAAATGCCAGCTTGAAGCTTACAAAAATGGTAATGACCAAATTTCCCAAGAAAGTAATCTCACAGCACTTTATGGTCATCAGCACATTTTATACATGAGTAAACAGTGATAAAATGAGGTGATGTATAGGCAGGTTTGTGACCAGCTGTGCCTTTTATAATTATACAGATGCCCTAACTCTTGATAGAGCAGGCATTAATTTTTACAGTGTAGGACAATTACCA
This sequence comes from Galagoides demidoff, assembly GCA_963574575.1. Taxonomy (NCBI): domain Eukaryota; kingdom Metazoa; phylum Chordata; class Mammalia; order Primates; family Galagidae; genus Galagoides; species Galagoides demidoff. Next base: position 4,412 of record CAUYQV010034009.1, on the reverse strand, counting down.
CATTTGTTCCCCTGACTCCCTTGCAAGGAGCAACCCTGAATTAACTGAAGGACTATGGTGAGGCAGCACCAAGCACGTCAGGTTTCTGTGACCACTCACACACTGCCTCTTTCAGCCAAAGAACCAGCTGCTGACCCCCACGGAGTCTGCACAGGGCTAAGTACAACTTCATCCTGCCACCCCCACACACCCCTCTTGTCCTGTTCTTAGTCAGTTCTTTGAGCCAGGTGTGGGTTGACCTAGCACATTCTCTGCTCATGTGGGGCTGATACCTGCTGACACCTGGTTCTTCCTCTGCCTGACTTTAGGGCTGATTCCCTTGCCCCTGCAGCTAACCATTCCTGCCATAGTATCTTACTTTTGCTTCTTTCGTGTGTTTCCACACACACGTATGATAAGACCTGGTGTTTGCCATAGCTACCTAAAGTAGGCAGCTACATTTAGTTCAAAACCCTGGCATTTATGATAAAATTATTATTAGCAAGTATGTTAATACTTCAGGACATCTGAGTACTTTTGTCCTACTTCAGGACATCTAGGAATACTCCACATCCACTATCATGTATGTGTGTGAGTATGTGGGTTTATACATTGGGGCAATATAATTACCATCTCACAGATAAGACTTCTCTTCAATTGTTTTATTTATTTAACTTTTGGCTGGGGCTGGGTTTGAATCCACCACCTCTGGAATATGGGGCCGGCGCCCTACCCTTTTGAGCCACAGGTGCCACCCAATTGTTCTATATTTTTATATTCTATTATACATTACTGACAAAGTTTCAAAGAATCTCTTTCTATTGAGTGCTAAAAGATATTTACTACTACAGCTGTTTTAATGAATAAAAATCTGAGTTATTTCCACATAGTTATGCTTAAAAATGGAAAAGTCACTAGCTTGAAATGTTTTTTACAATGTTAAATTATCTGCCAAATACTTATTCGTAAAGGGTATGAAGATCAGTTTGAACTTGGATGAAGTTAGCACAGTTAGAATTCATAAGAAGCTTTATAGTATTGTTTACTAAATCTTATATATCATCACAGAGATAAACTCGGATTAAATAAGTGCAACAGAATTAATAAGCATCTTTGAAACACGTGTTTTCATACACAGACTGTGAACAGTTTCAAAAGTTCTACTTGGGCTACATTTGCCAACACCATTATTTAGCCTCCAAAGGACCTCTCCCCACCCTGCCCTTTTGGGTGAGCACAGCACCAATGTCTTGCACCTGTGAAGACCCTGCTGGGCTGCAGACTATCTGGCTATGAAATCTGTGTCTGTCAGTCCTTGTTACGTGAAGAGGTTGAGACCCCAGCTGCTGAGCAGCCCCACCAAGTCACAGTCCTTGCCGTGAGGGAAGAACAGACCTCACCTCCTGTTCAGGGAGGTCCTCTACCAGACTTCAGGACTTCTCCATGAGCAGGGGCTTCCAAGAGGCTCTGGGAAATAAATGGACAGACTGAATTGAGTACCTCTATCTAATCTCACTCCTTCCCTCAACTCCAATAAAAGCAACTGTAAGGGATTTATTTTAACAATAAATGTAGAAAGAGCAGACAATGGGAGACAAGACAGCAGCAACAGGTTTAAGAAACCGGAAAGTGCACTGAGGACCAGGGACCAAGCAGCTGACCTGGCAAGGTCAAGCTCGGTCAGTAGTGGGGAGCCCAGTTATGGCCTTGGACACGCTGAGCTCGGTCAGCAACAAGGACCCTAGTTATGGCTATGGACATGCCGAGCTCTGTCAGCAGCAGGGAGCCCAGTTACAACTATAGACACCCTGGGACTGGCCAAGGCTTCAGGGATCAGTGGCACCAGGGACCAGGGACCTCTGGAGTAGGAGTGAGAGAGAAATGCTTAGAATCTGTTTTTCTTTTGTTTTTGAGACACAGTCTCAGTCACTCTGGTAGAGTGCAGTGGTGTCATCATAATTCACAGAAACTTCAAATTCTGGGGCTCAAAGCAATCCTCTTGCCTCAATCTCCCAAGTAGGTAGGACTATAGGCACCCACCACAACCCCTGGCTAGTTTTTCTATTTTAGTAGAGATGGGGGTCTCGCTCTTGCTCAGTCTCAAATTCTTGAGCTCAGGGGATCCATTCATTTCCATCTCCCAGAGTTCCATGATTACAGCCCTGAGCCACTGTGTCCAGCTGCTTAAAATCTATTGAGAAATAATTTTTAGATTCCCAACACCCCCCATTTTATTATTCTTTAAATATTTAAGAATTCTTTATATGTTTGATAGAATAAGGAAAGTCATCTTAGTTCAGAGTTTTAAGGTTTTTATAATTTTAATTTCTTTATTATATATCATTTCTCTCACAAAAATGGTAAAAATAGAAAAGACAAAGCCCAATGTTAGGAGGGATAGCGGATAACCAGAACTCTAATAATATTTGGTGGAATTATGAAATAGTAACGCCATTCTGGAGAATTGTTGGAAAGTTTTCTGGAGAGTATATTCAACATCAGCCCTCTCACCAACCAGTTCCACTACTAGGTATTTATCTCAGAAAAGTGAAAGTGCATGTCAACAAAAGACGTGGACACAGAAAGGTCCATAACAGCCTTACTCAGATTCTTTTTTTTTTTTTTAATTTTATTGAATGGTAACTATGTACATTAATGCACTTCTGGGGTACAGTGTGGGGTTTTCGCATGCAATTCGAAATACTTCCATCAAACTGATCAACACAGCCTTCATGTCTTTTTCTCAGTTATAGTTTTAAAACATTCTGATTCAACTCTTAGAGAGTTTCACTTGTACCCCTGTAAGAAATACCTCAAAAATGGTCCCTCCAATCCCCCTCCCTCCCCCCTCCCCACAGTCTTAGGCTATTTGGTTATAGCTTTCATATAAAAGGTATAAATTAGTTTCATAATAAAGGTGTGTACATTGGATACTTTTTCCTCCATTCTTGCGATACTACAAACTCTTTCAAAGCAATCTGAATCCTCAATGATGTCGTGCCAATGGGGGAAATTATAATTTCCCACCCACTTCTGAATTTCTGCTAGGGAAAAAAAAAACTTTGTAAAAATATCTCTCTTCAAAGTCCAACTTTTTGTAGCCAGGTCCCACATCTCTCTGTCTCTCTCTTTCTAAAATAACAGCCTGCACAGCACTGTCCTAGTCAGGAAGCAGGAGTCACAGCTGAGAGTAAGGCTGAGTGAGAAGATGTGGCAGAGGGAGGCGAGGATAGGAAATAATCATCTAGCGAGGTGGAAGTGGAGCATAATTGCCAGGCAGCACTGAGGGCTCATTTAAGATGAGGGATAATCAATTGGGAAGTAGTCGGCACTGGGTTGTGTTTTTGTCCAACCATGAGTGCAGACACAGCACAGAGAGCCCACTGAGGGTAGAGCTGGAGATTTACCAGGCAACTAAAGACACTGGCAGGAGGCGCAAGGGAAAGGAGGGTGAGGGCACAGCCGTGATCGTGATGGACCTTGGCATCTCGGCTGGGTAAGGAGAGCAGCCGCTTTATAAGTGGCGTAAGAGGCGATGAGCGAATGGTAGGATCGATGGATTATAGGGCCCCACAGGACCAAAAAAATCACCAGCCTACAAATCCCAGAGGGAGTGAGCTGAAGAGGTAAGAGGCAGTGTTTAGAGAGCAGGCTACTGGGGACTAAGATTGTGAATGTCTTGCACAGCAAAGGGACACTTGCCTGGGAACTGAGACAAATAGAGTCAAAGCCCTCTACCACTTGTCTGCCCAAAGAATTGCCTTTCTGGGTTGCTATTTGCAAGGTTCGTTTCCATAGAATTTCATAAGCAGGGCAAGGAGGTTTGCAGTAGAGGGGGAGTATGATGCAGGTGAGGATTTAGTGTATTCTTAAACACCCACACGGCCCGCATCCCCCTTCACACCACTCAGATCCCAGGGTGGAGTCACTTACCATGTCAGGACTGTTCTGGGACAGAAAGTGGATGGTTGTAAGTGGATGCACTTGGAAATGAATATTCATTAAAGGGAGAGAGAAATTGCACCCAGGTACATAGCTCTTAGGACATCTCATGATGAGCTCCTACTGATCCTTAAAGATCTACTCCAGTCCTGATAACCTCTTCCCTTCTGAGTGCTTTTCTTTCTCTTCAAGTGTAACACTTATTGTGTCATATTTTAACTCATCTGCCTAGAGCTGGGTTTGCTAAAACAGACTAAGCTCCTCAAGGGCAGGGGACGAAACTTGGTCATTGTTGTATTCCAGGCAGCACAAATATTTATCGAATGAATGGATGTCAAGGTTTATCTGTAGTGCTAATTATACAGGAATCATTTTGTAGATTTTGCTTTGAGACTGTGTAAATGTTGTACATCCTTACAAAATTAAATCAAAGATTAGAAACATGCCAGCTCTGAATACCAACATCCTAATGGAAATAAACAGGCCTAATA